>PVIJ01022707.1:0-15557 GCA_004024925.1 Scalopus aquaticus
AGGATAAGGGCACAAAATGGAAGAGAGGAGAACACAGGGGACCATGGAGATGGATCACGGGTGAATTGGTGGTGGGCTGCCCAAGGGGAATACAAAATGTAAAAGACATAAATAACAATAAAAAAAAATGGAAAAAAAAAAAGAGACTATGAAAAAAAAATGATGTTAAAAAAAATCAGTTAGGAGGAATCATGAAAACAATCACATGAAGGAAGAGTGAATAAACAGAACTTCGTCGAAGCATC
The DNA here is from genome assembly GCA_004024925.1 of Scalopus aquaticus. Lineage (NCBI taxonomy): Eukaryota > Metazoa > Chordata > Mammalia > Eulipotyphla > Talpidae > Scalopus > Scalopus aquaticus. The sequence goes on from PVIJ01022707.1 coordinate 246, forward strand.
TATCAGCAACAGAGCCTACCAAGTCTGAGGGGATGTGTTGTGAAAAAGAATGAGCAAGGTCCAGCCTTCCCTGACCCACGTTTTATGTGTGTGCAAGGCTAGTGTTTATAGTGATCCCTCAACGTGATCTCCTCCACCGCCCCTTCCTTAGTTTTTTGACCTCAGGAAAATAGGTCTAAAGAGATATTTTCTGTCTCCAGCTGTCCCCAGTTGCCCATCAAATTCAGCCTTTGTTTCTCCTGAAGCTTCTCTACCTCGCAGTGCAACCCATCTCAAATTATCCCAGAGACCGAGGGCTGACAGCTGCATCCAAGTCCCGGCGACACACACCTTGACCTTAACAGCACGTTGACCTACTAAATCCATCAATTAATATACATAGGCTGAGGCGGGAGAGAGAAGCACCAAAGAGGGCAGGGGATCATCACAGGAGGAGTGAAGGACTGAGGCTGAGCAGGCTGACCAGCGATTCTGGGTTAGTGGTAACAGGGGCACGGGTCTCCCTGGTGGGGCAAGGGGTTAAGTCTCAGCACTATGAAGCTACTGGCAGCCACTGCAGCTCAGGGGGCTGACCCACATGGCGCAGCAGACCTCTTCAGTCTCGCCCGCTGCTCCCCTCAGCAGTGGATTTCAGTCAATCTGCCTGCTCTACTCCCCACTCTGTCTCTGGTGAATCCTCACACCCCCCACACCTCTGGCCTACACCCCAGTTCTTGTATGCATAAATAAATAAATCTTTAAAAACAAACAAACAAAGAAGTTGATCTGTGAAAAGATCGACAAAATTGACATTTTAGTGAGACTGTTCAAGGAAAAAGAGAGAAAATACGAATTAGTACATCAGAAATGAAAGAAGGAACATTTCCCGAGATCTTACAAAAGTAAAAAGGACATTAGGGAATAAGGGCTGAGTAGCATTCCATTGTAGATATATTTGCATACAACGTAAACCACCACATTTTGTTTTCCACTTGTCTGTCAATGCACACATGGGTGGCTTCTGGCTAATTGTGAATAGGGCTGCTGTGGGCACAGGTGTGCAGATATCTACCGAGACCCTGCCTTCCATTCTTTGGGGTACATACCCAGAAGTGGGATTGTGGTAGTTCTGTATTGAATCCTTTGAGGAAACTCCACACTGTTTTCTAAAGGGGTTGTACCATTTTACAATCTCACCTGAAGTGCCCAACGGTGTGCCAGTTTCTTCAAGCCTTGACAACATTTATTATTTTCTGCTTTTGGAGAGCATAGTGTTCATCCTAACAGTTATGAGGTGATATCTCATTATATTTTGATTTGCTGTTCTCTGATGTCTGGGTATCTTGGAGTACTGCTTTGATATCTTTTCATATGCTTGTTGATTATTTGTTTATCATCTTCAGAAAAATGTCTATTCAAATCCTTTGCCCATTTTTCAGTCAGGTTATTTTTTCTCTTTTGTTGTTGAGTTGTAAGAATCCTTTAAATATTCTGGATACCTTTATCAGATACAGATTCACAAGCATTTTCTCCCACGGCTTAGCTTGCCTTTTCACTCTTTTAATATCAATTAATGCACAAAAATTTGTAGGTTTGATATAGTCCCAGTTTCCCAACCTTCCTTTGGAAGCCGCTGGCTTCTATTTAGTCCATTCTTACTTTGCTTTTGTTTTTTGTCCACTCTTACTCTGAAAGCTGATTTCCCACCATGAATCCCAAGTACCAGCTATTCTTCATGGATGACTCCTGAACTTGAACCTGCATGGGCATCTCCTGGAGGACTTGTTACACCAAAAGCAACTCACAGCCTTTGATTCAGAGGCTCCGGGTGGGGCTTGAGGATTTACATATCTGACAAGGCGGTCGCTTAACGCAGATGCTGGAGGTCTGGGGACCACACCTGGACAGCTGTGATCTCTTCAAGCTCAGTCCCTCCCTCTGTCCAGAAACTGCTGTCAGGCCTGCAGGACTTTGCTCTGCTGTTTTCTCTGCACAGAATGCCTGTTACACACACTCCTCTATGAACTTTCCCTGAACCCTCAAGTCCCAATGACTCTCTTTGAGATTCTATGTCACTTTATATTTATTTACTCACTTATCACCTTTTACTTTCTGTTGTGCTTATTTATGTCTAGTTCCAGAAGAAGGAACTTTCTGATGTCAGTACTCAAATTGAATTTATCTTGCTATAACCCAGCAGTGTCTGGCACAGCTGTCTAGCTGTACTAGGCAGACAGTGGATATTTATTAAATGAATGTAAAAACAAGGACATGTCCAATGAATAATTAGCAGCAATAAGTCCAGAAAAAAAATATAAACAGATACAGGAAAAGGGAAGCGGTAAATGTAGCGGAGTAAAGTGGAGTGGGCTGGGAGGAAAATTCTTTCCGAAAGGGAATTTTGTTTTGCCAACTAAATGGAAGGCAAAAATAGACCGGGTCTCCCCAGCTGTTCTGATTGCTGTTTTCTTGCAGCTGTGCTAGAATTTTTTTTTTTTTTGGCTAAAATTGCTAATAACGATGCCTGTAGGGTTCTTAGGGTTTAAAAAAAAAAAAGAGAGAGAGAGAAAGAGAAAGATTAATGACTTTAATTCCCAAACACTTAAGGAAGGAAGGTGGAGGGTGAGATGCTCTGGTGTAGTGACTGGAAGTCTATGCAGGCTGAGCTCCCTGTCTCAGCAAAGATCAGACACCTTTCCCCAAGGAAAAGTAGACAGATGGCATGCTGGCAGAAAAAAACAAGTGTAAAGGAAACATCGTTCTCGATGAGGGAAATTTCAATCTGTGTTTATAAACTGACCGTGATCTCTAATTCTTCTTTTTTAAAGATTTATTTATTTATGCATATAAGAACTGGGGTATAGGCCAGAGGTGCAGGGGGTGAGAGGATTCACCAGAGACAGAGTGGGGAGCAGAACAGGCGGATCTACTGAAATACACTGCTGAGGGGAGCAGCAGGCAAGGCAGGAGAGGTCTGCTGCGCCATGTGGAAAGCTCCCTGCCCTGGGATTGAACTTGTGCTGCAGTGGCTGCTGATAGCTTCATAGTGCTGAGACTCAAACCGTTGCGTCAGCAGGGAGGCCCGTGGCCTCTAATTCTTTGGTCCATTTGTAGTGTCACTTCTCTGGCAGGTGGACTGGGCTTGCTTTCTAACTTATGCTGTGGGCTTATTAGCATAGCCTTTATTTAAACCAGCCCTCTGCAATAGCCTTTTGCACTGCCAAGCTTTGCCCTGTGGTCTGGCAAAGAGTTTTCCAGTGCGTTTCTGAAAAGACCCTGTGGCCTGGGAATGCAGTCCCGCTGCCAACAGAAAGGGCCAGGCCAACCCCAGAGCCCCTAATGCCCAGGGGTCCCTGAGGGAACACGTGCCCCAAGCACCTGTGGATGTTCCATGATTTTTGGTCCCTATGGCATCGGCTTGCTGTGGGCAAGGCCTCTGCCCTGCGAGAGCCCTATTCTGCTATTCACCATCTCCGCTTTTGTTTTGCCCGCTGTTTGGTTGCTTAAGGCAGATTCTACTGTGTTATCCAGTCACTTCTCTTCCCACTGGCACTATCAGAACATCCTAATTGCTCGACACGTGTTGCCTTTAACAGTACATAGGAAATGGGGAGAAGCTGGAGAGTTAGCTTGAAAAATTTATTAGGCCCTCACTAAGTCTTCATCTTTTAAAATCGTCTCTCCACTGTGTGGTTGCGCCTGGAAGAACCGGTCATCAACCACTCCACTGTGAGCCTAAGAATCTATGAAATTAAACATGCCTGGAAATTAATCATTGTTTTCTCCTTTCTTATTTTTTAAATCTCATCTCATAGGTCAAATGATCTCTCTTCTGCTACAAGGAGATATTCAAGAGTAAGGATTTGGAAGCACTTTCCGAAAGACTTAAAAATAGATTCTTTGCATTTGTATGCAAATTTATTTAAAATTTTTTTCTACATATGCTGAGGGAAAAGATGTCTAGATGTGTCTGTATGTCTGCTTTTTTCTGGTTAGTGCCTTGAAGAGACTAAAGCGTGGGTATAACTGTCAATGAAATCCAACCCCTATGCTGAAAATCTGAAAGAAAATTGGATGCATCAATTATGAATCAGTCCTGTCACCAAAGGAATCCGTCTTCTTGATAGTGACATAGGACCCAGCCAAAGGCGATACTCCCTGGACATGGTCACCCACTGTTTCTGCAAGGATTTCCACTGCGTGGTGAAATAAATTAGAGTGGAGCTAAGTGCATGCTAAGTTAAGACAGAGTAGACGTAAAACAGAAAAAGAGATGATTTGCATATGCCCCCAATATTTCCTTTCCTTTACAAAGTCATGAAATTTTAACATTTTGGAAAATCAAAGCCTTCACTGCATATATACTCGATGTGTTTTTTGATTTACCAAGTACCAGCCCTCCTTCTGGAAACCGTTCTATCACTCAAGCCTACATTTCCTGAGTGACTGTCCCCTTCTGTCACCTGGCTTCCTTCCATGGTTGACTGAGTGTTTGATTACCTTCTCCGCAAGAAGGAGGGGAGCCTGCTGCTCCCCTCAGCAGCAATATTTGAGCCTGATTCAATGGCGATCATCAATACTGGTAACCAGTGTCTGAGAGCTGAACCAAAGACTTGGTTGAGAATAGGGAACACAGGGGGTCCCTCAGGCAGAATTTGGAAAGTGTGACTTAGGGGGACATGTCTTTTCCATGGAGACAAAGCTAATAGCACTGAATAGGAAGGAGGCCAACAGCAGAATCGCAAGATGGAAAGAGACTCTTGAGGATGTTGAAACTCCCAGTCCTGTTGTTCCAATGGGCCAGCTGGATTATTGCTGTTCTGTAGCTTCATTGCTCAACACAATTTACTTGGGAGCAAATAAATTCCAGTTTTGGCCTAAGTTAGCTCAAGTTCAGCTCCTTCCTCTGCCTCACCCCAATAGAGAATCCGAACTGATTCAGCGTTAAAAGATTATATTCTTGCTTACATATCACCTTACAATCTTGCTAACATTCATGCATAATTTTTAGGTCATTGTAACAAGTATAATTTTTATTTTGTTTTCTCAATAACATAGTATTACTATAATCTTAAAGTTTATTATATTTGATATATTGAATACCTAAAATTGTAATTTGACAATAATTAACCGGTAAAAATACTTTTTAGATGATGTATAACAAGACATGTGGCTACTTCAGAGTAATCATTTTAATGCTTGTATAATATTACATCTCGTGCTATAACAGTTATCCTTTATTGAGTGCTTCCTTTATTTTAGGTATTTCTATTTGTATAGAAATATCCATATCAGGGCCTCTCTGGTGGCACAAGGCGTTAAATCTCAGCACTATGAAGCTATCCACAGTCACTGCAGCACAAGTTTGATCCCCAGCCAGGGAGCTGACCCACATGGCCCAGCAGACTTCTCCTGTCTCGCCCGCTGCTCCCCTCAGCAGTGTATTTCTGATCTGCCTCTTCTGCTCCCCACTCTGTCTCTGGTGAATCCTCTCACCCCTCACACCTCTGGCCTGCAACCCAGTTCTTATATGCATAAATAAATGTTTTTTTTTTTTAAAAAAAGGCAATGTGGACTTGAAGATACGCCTAGAAAATGTACAGATATGCAGAGGGACTTAAGATAACTTGCAGTGGGGAAGAGCAGGGCAGACTTCCCGGCAGGGGCTGCAGGGCTCTGAGCTGGGATCTGAGTCACGGTAGCGCCTGCAACGGGAAGGACAGGGCTTCTCGGGAGCCGAGGGTGGCGTGTGTGCTGAGCTGGTCGACACATCCTCCAAAAGGAAGGGCTCAGTAGGGCCCAGCCATCCCCGAACATGAGGAGGGGAAAGGGGAAGAAGAGTTCAGTACCATGACTTATCAACCCGAAACGTGTGATTAAGTCAGAAGATAGAGTTTATTTTCCTTGCAGATAATATTACCCTACTCACTTCCCATTCATTACTCGTCCACTGCAATCTGGCTTCTAAAATCAACACAAACCTCCTAATTACCAAATCCAGTGGGTCCCTGTCAGTTTTTCTCCCACTTACGACTCTGTGGCTTTATGCTCTTCCCTCCTTGATTTCTCCCCTCCCTGGCCTTCTCTTATACCTCTGGCCTGCTTCACCTCTCCTCTCCTCTCTGGTCCACTCCCAAGCTCGCTTTTCCTACCTGCTTGCCTGCCATGTAAACATGGATGTTCCCAGTGTTCCATTTTTCAGATGCCCATTGGGTGGTGTCCCCCAGGTTCCTGTGTGTTCAGTGGACATTCCGCTGTACCCTCAGTCTACAGCTGGGTATCTGGCAAGTTTTGCAAACCTGGGAATCAGACTGCTCCTTTTTGATTTTCAATCTGCCCTATGTGACTTCAACAGCCCCGTGACTTTAAATGTCCTTCACCTACTAATGACTCCAAAGTGTCTCTGGACTGTTCCCTGGCCCAAGACTCAGGCCTCTTCTCAGCACCTCCACCTGTGTGCTTACTAGTTGCCTCAGACAGCGCATGTCCAGAAACACTCCAAATTGTGTTCTACTCTTTTTTGGTTGAAGTGCAACTGGCATGCGACATTAGCATAATTCCAGGTGTGCAAAATGATTTGACATTTGTATCCATTGTGAAGTGATCACCACAAGAAGTCTCTTTCCCATTTTTCACAGCAATTTTTCAAATTTGCAATAATACGATCTTGTCACCAATGGATCTCATACTGCATACTCCGTCCCTATTCCTGATTTATTTTGTAACTGGAAATTCATCTCTCTTGCTCCCTTTCACTCACATGGCCTCCCACCCCTCATCTCCTACTCTTAGATGGCTCTTTTTCAATAGATACATGAAAATGATTAAAAGTTCAAATAGACTGTATCATTTGTTATGGGTCGTCTTCGTCAGTTGGGGCTTCTATATCAAATTACCATAGACCGGGTAACTTACACAACAGATATTATTTCTCACAATTCTGGAGGCTGTGAGTTCAAGATCAAGGTGTCAGCAGACTTTGTGGTTGATGAGGGGCCTTTCTTGGCATATCGAAAGCTATCTTGTATCGTCACAAGGCAGAGATGAGAGAGGATGCAAACTCTTGTCTCTCCTCGGAAGGGCACTAATCTGGCTCATGAGGGCTCTGCTCTCATGACCCCGTTTACCTCCTGAAGGCTCCACCTCTTAAAACCATCACCTTGGTGGTTAGGATTTGAAATCTGACTATGGGAGGGACACAAACATTCCGTCCATAACATGGGTTGAGTTGTGGCCCATCCCCCTAAAAAATTTGTTTCTGTCCCCATCCCCAGTATCTCAGAAGCTGATCTTATTTGGAAAGAGGGTCATTGCAAATATAATTAATTTTTTAAAGATTTATTTTATTTATTTATGCATACCAGAACAGGGGTGCAGGTCAGAGGTGGGGGGGTTGGTGAGAGGATTCACCAGAGACAGAGTGGGGAGCAGAACAGGTAGATCTATTGAAATACACTGCTGAGGAAAGCAGCAGGTGAGACAGGAGAGGTCTGCTGCGCCATGTGGGTCAGCTCCCTGGCCAGGGATCGAACTCGTGCTCCAGTGGCTGGCAATAGACTGATAATGCTGAGACTTAACCCCAGCGCCACCAGGGAGGCCCCAAGAATAATTAACTATGCAGAGGTCATGCAGAAGTGGAGTCGGCTCCTTACCTACTATGAGTGGTGTCCTTCACATCCTTGCGAATTCACAGACACAGAGGGACTGCCATGAGGAGGTGGAGGCAGAGACTGTAGTGATGTCTCACAAGCTCATGAATACCAAGGGTTGCCAGGAACCAACAGAACCTTGAAGAGGCCAGAGACATTCTTTCCTGCTGACTTTGGTGACAACATCTGATTTCTGACTTCTAGCCTTCAGAACTATAAAAATTTCTGTTGTTTTAAACCCCCCAGGTTGTGGTACTTTGTTACAGCAGCCTCAGGAAACTGATATATAAATTTAAAACATGATAATTATACATAGATGATTAATTTCCTTGTTTAGGCTGTGCCGAACTTGAAGTTTTCTACTGATGTTACAAGAAATTACCATAAAGTTCTCAACTTAAAACAACACACACTGATTATCTCCCAGTCTTTGGTCAGAAGACAGGCCTGGATATCACCAAGACTACCTAAAATCAAGACATTAGCAGGACTGTCTTCTTTAATGGAGGCCCTAGGGGAGGATCATATCCTGGTTGTTGTAGTTCATTCTGATTGTTGATTTAGTTCAGTTCAATTTCTCACTGTTGGGGGATAAAGGGCCCCACATTCCTGCTGGTTCTCAGGTGAGAGCTTCTGCAGACCTCTGCATTCTTTGGCTGTTGACTATCTTTCTCCATCTTCAAAGTTGGCATGGGGACTTCAAATCCTTCTCTGGTCACATGTCTCTGATACTCTTTATTCCACATCTCTCTGACTGCAGTGGGAAGGGTTCCTAGCTTTTAAGGGTTTATGTGATTAGATTGGGTGTACTAGTTCAATTCAGGATGATCTTCCACGCGCAAGGTCTATAACCTAATCACATCCACTACATATTTTTTTGCCATGTAGGTAATATAATCACAAGTTCCCAAGATTAAGACGTGGACAACTTTGGGGGAGGGGGTTGGCCCTTATTCTGTGTACCCTAGGTATGGACCTGGGACTGTTGGGTCATAGGTGTGCATAAGTTCAACTGTAGTAGACACTGCCAAGAGTTTTTCAAAATGTACCAATTTTCACCACCATCCACAGGGTATCAGAATCCAGTTTCTCTGTATCCTTGCTAGTTCTCAGTTTAGGTAGTTTTTATCTTTATTCGCCAACCTATTGGGAATGTAGCAGTGAGAAAATGTGGGTTTAAATTGGATTTCCTTGCAAATGGCCAACAGATATATGAAAAATTGTTCAACATCACTTATAATCAGGGAAATGCAAATCAAAACCACAGTGAGATACCACCTTACACCAGTGAGAATGGCACACAGTAAAAAAACAGGCAACAACAAATGTTGGCGAGGATGTGGGAAAAAAAGGAACTCTTCTACACTGCTGGTGGGAATGCAAACTGGTCCAACCACTATGGAAAGCTGCATGGCAGTTCCTCAAACTGCTAAACATGGACTTTCCATACGACCCAGTAATACAACTTCTGGGAATCTACCCAAAAGACACAAAAACATTAATCCAAAAGGATACATGCACCCTTGTGTTTATTGCAGCATTGTTTACAATAGCTAAGATATGCAAACAACCCAGATGATCAAAATAGATGACTGGCTCAAGAAGATGTGGTACATGTACACAATGGAATACTATTCAGCAATTAAAAAGACAAACTCATGCAATTCACAGCAACATGGATGGAGCTAGAAGGGATCATGCTTAGTGAAATAAACCAGAAGCAAAAAGAAAAATATCGAATGGTTTCATTTATAGGAGGAATATAGGGGAGCCAAATAAGAGATCAGGAGGAGAAAATAACAACAACAACAACAAAACCAAAACCAAAACTAGCAGGCAATGATAAATGAAAGCCATTCAGTGAGGGAGAGGAAGAATAAGGATTCAAAATGGGGAAGAAAAGTGCACAAGGGACTATGTGACGGTTCACGCGTGAATTGGTGGTGGGAAACCCACAGGGAATACACAGTAATGTAAAAGATATAAATAAAATATATATATATATTTATAAAAAAATAAAAAATAAATTGCATTTCCTTGGGAACTCACCATGAGCCCTTTTTCACATTTGTTTTGAACATTTATATGACCTCCTTTGTGACGTTACCATTCAGGTCTTCTGCTATGTTTAAAAAGTCAACTATGGAAACACTCACCCAGGTGGGGTTTTCCACCTGACTCTGTTAAATACCTAGAAAACAAAATAGGTAATTCTAATGCATTTAGAGTGCCAGGAAGAAAATGAGCTAATATACAGTTCTTTTGTTATCTTTTTTTCCTTTAAGTAAAGCTTAACAAATGCTGAAATCAATAACAATAACTCACATTGGCGTAGTGCTTACAGGTTTATAGGATTTCAGATCCATTTTCTCTTTCTGCTTTTGTTAGAAGGGACCAATGAAATGCTGCTGGCACCTCCTGTTTTCAAATCACATAGTAGTTTCACCAAATGCAAAAATAGAGGCAGAATGCATATATTAAAAATAAATGTAGCTGGATTAATCAGTTGCTTAATTTGTGAATTTGATCATTTTTCTTCTTGGCTCACAATTATCTCTAAGTTGGTGATAAATATGATATACGCTTACAGAATACCCAGCAAACCTTCCATCTCCTGATGCTGAAAGGCACTGCCTTCTGGGAGTTGCTGTTTAAATCAGGAAGAGGACATAAATCCACGGAAGCTTGGTGATTGGAAACGTGTCTATTGCTGAGTGGGAAACAAACCTCTCGTTGAAAGCCGTAGAAAGATACAAATCAGGCAGACATTTTGTCACAAAGCAGATCACAGATAACCTTGCTGCATTACATGCTTTTTTTTTTTTTTCATTCCTTCCAGATGAGACTGTAATTAAATTAGCCTTCTTTAATAGGGCACTTTCATAAAGAATCGTGTTATTTGTTTGCTACCACCTCTTTGCCAAAAGCCTTGTGCCTGGGGTGGAGTGTGGGGCGTGTATGTGCGAAATGAGGGAGGTTGTTGAAGGAAAGCAATGAATGTGCCTTAAAATTCTCAGGCTAAATGGTACCCTGGTTTTCTGCTTCCTGACATTTTAAATAACACTAAGCCATAAAAATATGACTCTTCCATCAAATTTACAACCCTAAAGGTAAGACAGGCAAATGTCAGCTAGAAATGAAAATAAAAACTTAATGGCTTTTTCCCTTGATATGGCCACCTCAAAATCAGAATCACATCTCATAAGAAGAAAAGTTGTCTCCTTCTAATTATAATAAATGCCTTTCGAGATAGGAGGTTTTACTTGCAAATACGGTACCTATCGCGACTCTGGGGTTTTTCTGCCTTCTTCGACCACATCTTAGCCCAGAACACATCATTGCTTTGTGCCACTTTATTTTTCATATGTCTGTGGGCCTCACATCACTGCACCGGACATCACGTGCACTCAGCAAGCTCTTCCGCTTTTCCTCTTCCCTAGGCCTCTTGGGCTCACTCAGGTGAGTGCACACACCTGCCCGGAGGCTCATGCACTTTCTGCAAGCTGTGTCCTCTCGATTCCAGGAAACATGGGGCTCAATCCCATCCTTGGCCAGAGATGAGCACCTGCCCCAGGTGAAACTGCCCCATTCTTCTGGGGCGGCCTCTCCCCAAAGACACCTGCTCCGTTTCCCTGGGTTTGAATCAGGAAGATGGGGGAGTAGGCGCTGGGAGTGGAGGAAGGCTGAGGACATGGTGACAGATTGGAAGATCGGGTCCTTGGGGCCAGAGACAGAACTAAGCCAACTGCACCTGCTCTGATTCTCAGCCGTTTATGGCTGTAGGAGCTAGAACTGCATCTCTGTTTCTTACAGTTGGAGTATCCTAACCGGTATATTGTTTTATTTATTTATTTACTTTTTAAAAATATTTTATTTATTTATGTATATAAGAACTGGGGTGTAGGCCAGATATGCGGGGGGTGAGAGGGTTCACCAGAGACAGAGTGGGGAGCAGAACAGGCTCCCTGTCCAGGGATCGAACTGGTGCCGCCAGTGGATGGTGTTAGCTTGCTAGCGCTGAGACTTTGACCCCTGCGCCACCAGGGAGGCCCATACTGGTATATAGTTTTAAAATACAGTATAGGGCCTTCCTGGTGGCGCAGGGGTTAAGCCTCAGCACTATGAAGCTATCGCCAGCCACTGAGGCCTGAGTTTGATCCCGGGCCAGACAGCTGACCCACATGGTGCAGCAGACCTCTCCTGTCTCGCCACTGCTCCCCTCAGCAGTGTATTTCAGTAGATCCACCTGTTCTGCTCCCCACTCTGTCTCTGGTGAATCCTCTCTCACACACACACCCCCGCCCCCCCCACACACACCTCTGGCCTGCACCCCAGCTCTTGCATGCATAGATAAATAAATCTTTTTTTTTATTTATTTAAGATTTATTTATACAAGCTGGGGTACAGTACAGAGGCTTAGGGTGGCGAGAGGGTTCACCAGAGACAGAGTGGGGAGCAGAACAGGCATATCAGAAATACACTGCTGAGGGGAGCAGCGGGCGAGGCAGGAGAGGTCTGCCACGCCGTGTGGGATTCTCCCTGGCTAGGTGTCGAACTCGCGTGTCGCCGCTGCTGACAGCTCCACCGCGCAGCGCTTAACCGCTGCACCACCGGGGAGGCCCAAATAAATCTTTTTTAAAAAAGTAAATAAAGAGTATCACCTCTAGAAAAAATATATAGTGTATTCACAGAAAATTTGAGGCAAGATCAATAGATCAGGAGGTGATTACCACTAAAAACACAGTTTGCCAACTATGTCAGAAAACAGTTGGAATAGGTTAGAAAAATTACTGGGAATGTAGTAGGGCACTGAAACCCCCTCATTTCTCCTGCATGCTGTACCTTTGAAAGACACATAAACATGGGCGTCTGTATTAGGAGCAGACAGAATTTTGCCACGGTGCCATGAGCAAGGTCCAAACAATTCCACTGAAGAGAGTGAGGCGCACAGGGCGATTGGTCAGAGCTGTGACACAGTCACCCTTGTGTAGAAAGCAGAAGTCAACTGCCATCACCCCTCCTGGATTTGACTGACAGTACATGCCCTAAAGGAAAGGCAGCAGACTCGCTCTTCTCCTTATCATCAATGATTAAGTAGTGGCGATAGCAGCTAAAGTTGCATAGTGTTTTCTTTTTTTTTAATTTATTATTATTGTTTATATCTTTTACATTATTGCGTATTCCCCGTAGGTTACCCAGAGAGAAAGAGAAAAATATCGAATGGTTTTACTTAGAGCAGGAATATAGGGGAACCAAACAGGAGAGACACATTCAGCATAGTGTTTTCCACATGCATGAAAACAAAGAAATTATAGTTTGTTACTCACAGTCCCCAAGGGAAGGAAGCAGGCCCAGGTTGGGGCAGAGGACCGAGGATGGCCTGGGGAGGACCGAGGATGGCCTGGGGAGCACCATGGCTGGTCAGGAGCAGAGAGGAGGGAAGAACTGTGGGAACGAGGCTTTTTTATGAATTCTGTGGAAAGACACAGAGGAGGCCCAATCAGCAAACTCAAGAGGGTTTCATCTGAACAGTTTCAGCGGGGCTGGGGCAGAGGGGCTGTCTCTCGCTGCCCGGTACCAGGCCCCGTTGTAAGTAGGGCGGATGGATAGTGAGGGCCTTGTTAAGGAGGTGATTGGGGTGTGGACTCTGGGTTGGCTTGTATTTTTTTTTTTAAGATTTTATTTGTTTTCTGCATACAAGCTGGGGTGCAGGCCAGAGGCATGGGGCGGTGAGAGGATTCACCAGAGACAGAGTGGGGAGCAGAACAGGCGGATCCACTGAAATACACTGTTGAGGGAAGCAGCAGTGAGACAGGGGAGGTCTGCTGCGCCATGTGGGAAGCTCCCTGGCCGGGCATTGAACTCATGCTGCAATGGCTGTGGATAGCTTCACAGGCTGAGCCATAACCCATTGTACCACCAGGGAGGCCCTGGTTTGTATGTTAAAAGCACACCCATGGGTGAGTTGTTTACTCTGTCTCGGAACTGGCTCACTCCAGAGGGGGTGCCTCTCCAGGATGAGCAAAGCCCTCCATATCAAAACATCCGATACAGAATAGAGAAGACCTGGTTAATACATGTGTTCACTAAGTGCTTAGTAAATTCACCTAAGATAATGTGTTTTTGCAATTAATAATGCAAAAGGGACAGGGAAGTGAGTTCAATTGATTTTTCATGAAGCCACCACATATTTTCTGACCAAAAAATAAACATTGATTATACATGATCTTCATGGCAGGAAGCACTGGGATTGATCACACTTTTCGTAGAGTTCTTATTCTGATTTGTCAAACATTCCATAGAATTTTTAATTATTCAGGCAGGTCGCCTTTCATTTAATGAAGAAGTCTCTGACATCCTTTGCTCTTTTTCCTTAATTCACTCAACAATGTTTTTTCCAAACAAGAAGCCATAACTTTATTAATGACCCTGTTGTAGAAAGAGTACAAATTTTGGGCTTCCCTAGTGGCACAAGGAGTTAAGTCTCAGCACTATGTAGCTATCTGCAGATCCCTAGCCGGGAGCTTCCCACATGGTGCAGCAGACCTCTCCTGTCTCTCCCGCTGCTCCCCTCAGCAGTGTATTTTGGTAAATCTGCCTGTTCTGCTCCCCACTCTGTCTCTGGTGAATCCTGTCACCCTGCAAACCTCTGGCCTACACCCCAGCTCTTGTATGCATAAATAAATTAAAAAAAAAAAAAGAGAGTACAAATTTCAAATAAAGCTGCAGTCAGTCTTGGAAACACCAGCATTATGTCCCCTTTTTCAGGGCCTTCCTGGTGGCACAACGGTTGAGCGCTGTGCTGTGGAGCTGTCGGCAGCAGCAATGCGAGTTCGATGCCCGGCCAGGGAGAATCCCACATGGCGCGGCAGACCTCTCCTGCCTCGCCCGCTGCTCCCCTCAGCAGTGTATTTCTGATCTGCCTGTTCTGCTCCCCACTCTGTCTCTGGTGAACCCTCTCGCCGCCCCACACCTCTGGTCTGTACCCCAGCTTGTATGTATAAATAAATAAATCTTAAAAAAAAAAACACGTATGTCCCCTTTTTCAGCTGTTTACACTGTTGATTCCGCAACGGCTTTGACAGCCCCTTACTGCTGCTCTCCACTATTGGCACTGCCTTGGCTCTTGACACATTCGCTTGTGACGTGACCAAAGCCCTGTGCAAGCAATTCACGGGGTAGGTACTCTCCTGGGACAGCAAGGCTCACAAAGTGTCCTCTCTGTCTTAGCATTCATATTCCGAAGGAGGTAGGAGTAGACTATGATGAGCTAACTGAACACTTACATGTGACAATTTTTTTTCCATTTTTTTTTTATTGTTATTTATGTCTTTTACATTTTGTATTCCCCTTGGGCAGCCCACCACCAATTCACCCGTGATCCATCTCCATGGTCCCTTGTGTTCTTTTCTATTCCATTTTGTGTGCTTTTCCTTCCCTCCCTCCACCTCTCCCCCGCATTGTCTCTCTCCTATTTGGTTTCCTTATAGTCCTGTTATAAGTGAAACCATTCGATATTTTTCTTTTTCTTTCTGGCTTATTTCACTGAGTATGATTCCCTCTAATTCCATCCATGTTGCGGCAAATTGCATGTGTTTATCTTCTTTCCATGCTGAATAGTATTCCATTGTGTATATGTACCACATCTTCTGGATCCAATCATCTATTTTTGGACATCTGGGTT
>PVIJ01022708.1:0-15554 GCA_004024925.1 Scalopus aquaticus
GGGCAGCTGCCCTGAGGACACGCCCGAGGCCGTCCAGGCTGCTGGGAAGGGGTCCCCCATGCGCAGGACAGTGCCTCAGGTGGCTCGGGGTGTGAGCCCAGCCCTGGGATGAAGCCGAGGGGGCAATGGGTCTGGGCTGGCACTGCCCGTGCCCCCAGGGCCAGAGCCCGCAGCTGGTGAGGCTCCAGGCTGGCCGCGCCCCGCACAGGGGCCAGTCAGCAGGTGGTCAGACTGCTTCGGGGTGCTCCATCCTTGCCGCAGGTAGATGCCCCTGCGTTCACACCCTGCCCACTGGCGAGGGCCCAGCCGCAGCAGACGCAGGGGTCTGGGCCGGCCTGGCGGGCGCAACAGAGCAGGCCCAGGGCTGGGGGCCAGGCGCTTCAGGCGGCCGAGGAGGACCAGCGGTGCCGGCAGCTTGGCCTCACAGGCCTGCTCGGGAGCGCTGGGTGCAGGGCACGGCTTCGGGACAGCGCTGGACAGCCGGACACTCAGCTGGGAGTGGCCTCGGTGCCAGGGCCAGGGCCAGAGCTGGGCCGCAGCCCACTCGGCGCCTCAGGAAGAGGAGGGTCGGGCATCGCGCTTCGGAACGATGGGGGCATGGGGGGCGGTTGGGGTGGAAAGGCGAAGGCAGGTGCCAAGGGCGCTCAGCCCCGGACCCTTCGCTTGCGAGGCGCCGTCTGACATTCACCCCCAAACAGAGGCTGTGGCCACCTCCCCCGGGTCAGAAAAGCCCACAGAAAGGGCAAGAGCCGGATGACGCCCAGCTGACTGGCGCCGAGGAGGCCTGGGTGCTGGACACGGGCAGAATCCTGGGGCCCGGAGGGGAGGGCGGCCAGCCCCAGCGGGGTCGGCTGTGGCCACCCCCACTGCCCCTCTGAGATGGACCAGTGACGGGCAGAGGCTGGGGGCCAGGAGCGGTGTGGGGGAGGCGGCACCCCGGACCCTCTGGACACCCCCTGGACGGCAGGTGGACACGCAGCTCGGGACAACGTTGGCGTCAGAGGAGCCAAAATTCTCACCCAAGCCCGCCGCGCCTGCTGGGTGGCGCCGAGCGTCTGCCCAGGCAGTTCATCCAGCCAAGGCCCCCCCGGGCCACGGGAGCGGCTGCCCGCCCTCCTCTCTGGGACCCTGAGCACCAAGGAGGCCGCCCAGCTGTTGGCCTTTTGGGGCCGCTTTTAGGTTGAAGGCATTTAAAGCTCACCTTCGACCTCTGACGCCTGGACGGCTGCTTCTCGCCTGATCGCGGCAGCTTTCTCACGAACCAGAATTCAAACCGGGGTTGGACGACCCTGCCCGTCGGTAAACGCTGCCTTAGACGTGGTGCATGGACTGCTGCTGCCCGGCCTGCCCCTTCCTCTTCTGGGGAGCCCGAGTTTGGGGGAATAGAGCCAGGTGGGACCCAGACGTCAGAAACGGCGGACACGGGGGTGGGGTGGTGGCACCTGTCCGAGGTGCTGAGCGCGGGGCTCGCCCGGTGCTGTCCGTGGTCCTGAAATCTCCGGGCGCTGTCCGTGGTCCTGAAGGCGCCCCCGGGCGGGCGGCAGCGCGGCCGGGGCGGGGCCGGAGGGCTGCAGGCCGCGGGCTCTGCACAGTCAGCAGCTCTCCCCCCTCTCTTCTGCCGTGTTCTGAGCACGAGACATCCTTTCTCTAGGAGTCAGGAGACCCTAAGGGAGGGACATCTTAGAGAGAATGGATGAAGAAGCCAGCAAGCTGAAGGCTCCCCACTCATTCTCCAAACTGGGTGAGCAAAAGGGCTCCCGTCAGCAGAGGGAGTGGTGAGCGAAAGGAAGCACC
Source organism: Scalopus aquaticus (assembly GCA_004024925.1). Taxonomy (NCBI): domain Eukaryota; kingdom Metazoa; phylum Chordata; class Mammalia; order Eulipotyphla; family Talpidae; genus Scalopus; species Scalopus aquaticus. The sequence goes on from PVIJ01022708.1 coordinate 1,795, forward strand.
ACAGGCGCCTCCGTCCCCCCTCACCTCTGCCTCCCGCACGCTTCCCACAGGTGCACAGGACGGCGTCCTCCTCGGAGGCAGCCCGGCTCGCAGTGGGCCCGCTGCGGACTGGAAACACTAATTCGCAGATGGGGCGGGGGCCCCTGTTTTCCAGATGCTACCAGTGTCACGAGGCCTTGGACAGTCTGGCGTGGGGTGCTCTTTGCATGAAGCAAACATGGAAAGTGCACCCCACCTGCCCAGCATGACCATCCAGCTGCAAGAGAAGAAAGAACCTGTGCCGCCCCCATACAGAGGGGGATGCTGGCATCACTTGACCCATGCAGTGAGGGCACGGGGAGCCTCATAGTCACATGGAATCCAGCCCCACAGTTGACGGGGGAAAGTATTGGGGGGGCTTTGTCCACACGTGATGAGTTAGCAGCAGGGGTGTTGGATGCTCTTATCTCCCCAAACTAATGCTCGGGAGGAGACACCAATCGTGTTCTGAAGAAGGCTCAATTCTCCCCAGCCTGCTCCCTCAAAACCTCCCTCCCTCTCTGCAGCCTCACCCCTTACTCCCTTCCTGGCCCACTTTTAAGATCTCCCGCTCCCATCCCTGCCCCCAGATGTCTGCCCTTGCTTGCGTTGCTCCCCACCCAACCCCATCAAGACCTCCGTGGTCCTGACTGATGTGCAGTGGTGGGGGCTTGGCAAGGAAGGGCATCTCCTGCCCACTGGGGAGGCAGAGGCATCCCCCATCCCAGGCTCTGATTTCACCTGTCAGTGCCCACCTGGGGCCCCGCAAGTGAAGCCAGTGGCTCGGAGATAACCCGTTATGGCAGATGGGCAAAGATTGCACAAATGAGGGTCTAATTGACAATCAATTGTGATTAGGAGTGAAAAGATGTCTTTATAGCCCCAGACACTCTGGGCCGAGGCTGGGGGAGGCCAGGGCTGTTTGTGGGTGTCTGGAGAAGAGGTGTGAGCACTCTGTGACTGGGGTCTTCTGCAGAGGTGGGGGAGGGGTGGGCACGCGACTCCCCTGAGCCTGTTGGCGCAGCCCCAGCAGGGAGAGCACCTGGGAGCCCCAGGCAGCTCCAAGGCCCCGGCTGGCAGTGCAGGGGGGGAGGGGGCAGGGAGGACCAGGGAGAGGAAGCTTTGACCCCCAAACTGCAGGGCAGCCCCAGGGTACGGTCTTAGTGGCCAGTCCTGCCTCTGCACACAGGCCTCGGGCTGCTGGACACGCGTGTGGGGCACCGTGAGGTCGCATATTGGGATGTTTTATTCTGATGACAGCACGTTGTGCAACCAACACAACCTGTGCTTTAGATGCTGATCTCCATTCTGTGAGACGTTGTGTGTGTGTTTGCGTGTGCGTGTGTGTGCTCACACCTCTTCCTCACCCACGGGGGACTGGAGTGCATCAGGGTGGAGGAGACCTGTGGGCCGCAGTCCACAGCTCACCTGCTGGCCTGCGGCAAGGACAGGCCCTCGGAGGCTCGAGCACTGCGTGCCGGAGAGGGCGGCTGCTTCACGGAGGCCAGTGGGGGGCTGCAGCTCTGCTTTGGGGAGCAGAGCTGCAGTGTAGGACAGGAGGGGCCCTGCACTCCTACCCAGGACAGCGTTAGAGGGAACTGGGCCGCTGGCCGCAGGTGTGAGTGCATTGCGGGCCGCGCCAAGCTGGCCCAGGTGCTCCTGCATGGACCTGTGTCTCTCTGTGGTGTGTGCGTGTGAATGGGTGTGTGTGTGCGTGTGACTGGGGTGTGCACATCTATGTTCAAACTTAGCGGGGGGATGGGGTGAGAGAGCCTGAGAGTCCCTACAGGAAGGTGGGGGTGGGAAGGAGATAATTACCTCCCTGTGATGAGAGATTATCCACCCTCCTTTCCCCGAGGTGATTTATAATTTAAAGATAAAGAATAATCAAGTCCTGGCAAGGAAGGACACAGTGTTGTGGCTCTGATTAGAATCTCAGGACGGACCAGCACGAGGGGGCGGGGGAGCTGGGGGAGGGGAGGCCTCCCCACCCCCACCCCCAGTCCCAGCCTCCCTGAGGCTCAGCATGTCCGAGCTTGGCCCAAATTACAGCCGATCGGTCCCCCATTATTTCTCCCAACTTTTAATTTCTGCTTCCAAAGGATCATTGCCCGCGGTAATTGCAAAGGGCCTGTCCTTGCGCGAGGAGCAGGCTCCCGGGACCGCAGTGGAGCGGCGCGCACCCCTCGTGCACGCGCGCGCGCACTCGCCCCGTCACGCCGCCGCGCACTCCGAACGCGCTTGCTCGCGCGCTCCCAGTGCGCCTCCCACCTGGGTCCCACCGCGCCGGGGGCTCCTGCGCGCGCCGGACGAGGGAGGAGGGAGGGAGCCCGCCCCGGACTACCGCGGTCCCGCCCTGGGACGCGGGGCCTGCCCTGCGAGCCGAGGGCCGCCGGCGCCGCTGTGGGAAATGTGCAAAATAAAGACCCAGAACGAGGTGCTTCTCACCCTCCCGGGCGCGGGCAGGGGCGGCCGCCCTAAGGTGCCCCCTGACTCGGAGAGTTATCGATTTTTATGCAGGCCGCCAGCCTTCCCTCGAAGTTTCGGCCCCCGCTTCGGGGGCGGGGCGGGAGGGCCGTTCGGGCTCTCGTTTTCGATCCCACTTCGGAGGAGCGCTGCCGCCGACCCCGCCCCCACGGGCCGCCGGGCCGGACCCCGGTCTGACGACTTAGGGGCGGGCCGGGGGGGGGGCCGTGGGGGGGTGGGGGGTGTTGGGGCAGAGACCCCGAGAGCGAGGAGGCCGGGGGTGAGTGCGACCAGAGACGGCGGCTGAGGCCCAGCGGGAGTCGCCCGCGCGCCCCGCCCGCCGCCCCAGCCGCCCAGGGCTGCGCGGAGGAACCGGAGGAGAGGCTGGCCGCCGCGCCGCGTCCCGAGCCGGGATGTCCCGGGCAACTCCGCGCGCTCGCCCTCCCGCGCGCCCTGGGGCCTCCGCTGCCTGATCCCGCAATTATTTAAAAGCGGGCTGTCTCCTCCCCCTCCCCCGGGAGGCGGGCGCCCGTTTGCGGACGAACGGAGGCGCGGCGGCGCGGCGCTGACCACGACAGCCGCTCGCGGACTGCGTTCGGCTCCGGGCGGCGCGTCTGTCGGTCGGGCCCGGGACTCCGTCCGTGTGTCCGCGCGGGACCCGCCTCCTCCGCCGGGGACCGATCGCAGCCAATTAGGCGCGCGCGCTAACGAGGGCGGCGGAGCCCCGCGGCCGCCGGCGGGCGCACGTGTGTGCGGCGTGTGGGCGCGTGGGCGCCGCTGGCGGGGCCGCCATAAATGCGCGGGCCGGGCGCGGCGGGCGCCTGAGGCGGCGGCGGAGGCAGCGCCAGGCAGCAGCGGTCGAGCGCGGGGCACAGCGCGGGGAGCCAGCCGAGCCCCGGCCCCGCGCGAGACCGTGCGGCGGCGCCAGGGCCGCCGGGGATGGGAGCCCAGTAGCCGGTGGGGCCCTAGCGGCCGCAGCGGCGGGAGGCCGGCATGAGCGCCAGCGGCCCGGCGGCTCCCGGGGACGGCCCGGCGCTGCCGCCGCCGCCGCCCGCGCCCGCCGCTGCTGCCCGGGACGCCATGGACGGGCGTGCGGAGCTGCCCGCCTTTCCCCGCGCCGCAGCTCCGCCGCTGGCGGCCAGCGACACGGTACCCGGTGCGCCCGAGGCGGCTGGAGGGGCCCGGCCCGGCCCTCCGCCGCGCCCCACCTCTTTCTCCGTGCTGGACATCCTGGACCCCAACAAGTTCAACAGCAGAAGACGCCGCTGTGTGCTGCTGGGCCCTGAGGCCCCCGCCGCGTGCGCCCCGGCCCCCGCCGCCCCTGCACGCCCGCCGCGCGCCGAGGAGCTGGAGCTCCGATCCCTCGCCGGGGCCGGAGGAACAGGAGCGGCCACCGGAGCTAAGCCGCCGCGTGAGTAGACCGCGGCTGCCGCCTTGGGGGCCAGGGGAGACGCTTCGCATTACCCGGCGCCTTGCCGGCACCCCTGCGGGCTGGCCAGCTGGGCGCGGACATCGGGTGGAAAGTTCGCAGGGCGCGGGGCTGGCGCGCGACACTCCGGGCTCCGCCCGACCCGGACTCCCGGCCCACACCGCCCTGCGCGCACAGCTCCCGCTTTGGCCTCGCAGGCGCTGGTGCAGGGCGGTTGGTGGCGGCTGGGGCCGCGGTGGCTGGCCGGTGACCTCCCTCCCATCTCCACCGAGGCGGCCTGAGGCCTCCCTCCTTTCCCTCCTTTTTTTTTTTTTTTTGGACAAATCAGACTAATTGTGACAAAACGCTGGTTATCTCTGGAAAAACAATTAAATCCCTTCGATTACAGTTACGGGGAAATGTGCTTAGCGCGGAAAGCGGCCGGTAATGGGGCGGCCCGCGCCCCCGGCCCGGTCGATATCCCATTACGGCAGCGTGCATATCTCTTTCAAGCACCTTGCAAACTCCCCCCGAACATCTAAATTATAGGGTCAAAATTCGGATAATTACTCGATTAAAACCTATTACACTTATTAGGGGCCGCTATTGATCGAGGATTGCATTCGACCGGCTCCTGATTGCTTTTGGTGTCCCCTCCCCCGGCCGCCCTCCAACTTGAGGCCTCGCTGGTGCAGAACCCGAGAGCTGCTGGCGGACAGGGCTGCCGGTTCTGTGCCGGGCCTTTTGGGCACGTGGTCCGGCTTCTGCAGGGTGGGGCTGAGATGAGGGCGGCTGGAGGGGCCCACCCACCTGGAGGACCCTGCCTCTTGCCGGTTGGGGAGGGAGCGGGTCAGGCCCCCTTCAGCCCCCCTGGGCAGGCCAGAGGTGGGGCGGCAGGGTGCCCCCAGTGTTGGAGGGAGGAGCCCCGCTCTGCCTGCCTCCCTGCACCTGGTGATGCCCCGAGGAAATTAATTTCGTTTATTCCCCCAAGTGCCCTGACAACCGCAGGAGGCCTGGGTGGTGCCACACAGAGCCCCTGCCCCAGCTTCTCTCGGGGTGCAGACCACCTGTGGGGGGGCTGCCTAGATGCCCCCAGGTCCTGCCTACGACTAAGGCTTTCCTCCAAATTGCTGGGGCTCAAAGTGCAGCTCCCAGGGCTCCTGGGCTTGGAGGCCAGGGCTGGTGCTCGGACCAGGCCTGCGGGGACACCCACCCCTAGGCTGGACCGCCCTGACCCGCCCAAGGCCTGGACAGGACCTCGGGCTGGGGGAGCCCAGGCCTGCAGGGCGCTGGCCCTCGGAGCTCTGAGCCGGGGCTCGCTTCGGGCAGGGAGTCCCCCAGGCTAGCGCCCACCCCAGCCGGGGCCTTTAAATGCTGTAATTGGCCGGCGGCAGCCTGCTGTAATCGGAGGGTAATATATGCCGAAATAAATTAAATGGCCGTTAACTAGTTTGTACATTACACAAAATGAGTTTAATTAAGTTTGTATCTGCCCCACAAATCGATCGGCGCTTCCGCGCGCAAACCCTGCCCGCCACACCGGCTGCTGGGCCTCGGCCGGGCTGGGGAGGGCTGAGGGGAGGCGGCCCCGCGGGCTGGCCGGGGCCAGCGCAGAGAACAGGAGAGACGCTCATAAGGGAGAGAGGAGACCAGGGGCGGAGGAGGGGGACGGCCGGAGCGGACAGCACCGGGAAGGCGGCGCCGCTTCCTAACTGTGCTGTGCTCCCTCCCGCCTGCCCCACCGCAGACACCGGCGACCCCTACAAGGCGGACGAGGCCGAGACCAACGGCTACAGCAGCGGCGGAGGCGGCCGCAGCCCGAGCGCCGGCAGCGGGGACGAGGCGCCCGACGACGAGGACGAGGACGAGGCGCCCGCGGTGGAGGCGGCGCGCTGCGCGGAGGACGCGCGGGGAGGCGGCGGCGGCGGCCTCGGGGCCCGCGGGTCGGGCTGTCCCGGCGCGGCCGAGGGCGAGGCGCCCCCCGGCGCCGTGGACGACGCCGCGGCCCCCGGGCCCCGCGAGAGCTCGCCCGGAGCCCCGGGCCCTCCGGGGCCCTCGGCGGCGCCGCCGGGGGGCGCGGGGACGACCCCGCAGGGCTCCGCGGCAGCCAAGCCCAAGCGCAAGCGCACGGGCTCCGACTCCAAGTCCGGGAAGCCGCGGCGCGCGCGCACCGCCTTCACCTACGAGCAGCTCGTGGCGCTGGAGAACAAGTTCAAGGCCACGCGGTACCTGTCGGTGTGCGAGCGCCTCAACCTGGCGCTGTCGCTCAGCCTCACAGAGACGCAGGTGAAGATCTGGTTCCAGAACCGCCGCACCAAGTGGAAGAAGCAGAACCCTGGCGCCGACACGAGCGCGCCGACCGGAGGCGGCGGGGGCCCGGGGCCCGGCGCGGGGCCCGGCGCGGGGCTGCCCGGCGGCCTCAGCCCGCTCAGCCCGTCGCCGCCCATGGGCGGCGCGCTCGCCATGCACGGCCCAGCCGGGTACCCCGCGCACGGCCCCGGCGGCCTGGTGTGCGCCGCGCAGCTGCCCTTCCTGTCCAGCCCCGCGGTGCTCTCGCCGTTCGTGCTGGGCTCGCAGACCTACGGCGCCCCCGCCTTCTACGCGCCGCACCTCTGAGCGCGCGGCCGGGCGCAGGGCCGCCCGGACTCCCAGGCGCCCGCCGCCGGCTCTCCGCGCGGCTCCCGCCGCGGACTCTGTACATAGCCTGTTGTTACGGAAGAGTTTTAACTTTGTAAATGACCGCACGCCTCGGGGCCCAGCCGGCGGCCCAGCGGGCTCGCCCTCGGAAGCACTTTGCCGAACGGGACTCAATCAATAAACCGCCGCAGGCCGCGCGCCCCGTCTCAGCTCCCGCGCCGCCGGCCGCCTAGGGGCTTGGCCCGGCGTCCCCGCCCGCACGGCCTCCCCGGTCAGAGCCCGCGTCTGAGGACACCCCGTGCGGGGGGCGGGCGCGGGGACTCGCCGGCCCCGGGGGCAGAAGGCAGCGCCCCCTGCCCCACGCGATCTCTAGGCACGGCCTCTCCCGGCTCGGGGCCTCCGGGGCTCTTGGGGTGGGGAGATCCAGCGGCCGCCCCGACACAGGTCCGGGAGGGGGAGCGGCGCCCCGCCCGGCGCCAAGCGCTGCCTCCCTCCCCCCTCGCGGAGCTCGCCCAGTCCCCGCACCCCGACACCTGGCGGGCGGCGTGGGCTAGTCTGGGCGCCTCTGCCTGCAGCCCGGGCAGGAGAGCGGCAGCCGGCGCTTCCCCTGGCGGAAGCCGCAGCGCGGAGCCGCCTGCTGCGAGCGCCGATCCTACCGCCGGCAGAGTCGGGGAGCGGCCCCACCTCTGCGATCGCCGCCGCTGCCGCTCTGGGCGCCCCGAGCGAGCGCGGCCGGAGCAGGGCACAGGGAGGCGGGAGGCAGCACCCGTCGGCGGCCGCCTCACACGGGACTGAGGCCGTGGGGCCGCGGGCACCGCCGGGTCTGGTCGGCGCCTGTGCGGGCCGCGGGGGACCCTGAGACGGCACCGGCTGAGGGAGCCCCGCAGCCCAGCGCCGCCGCGTGCGGGAGGGATGTGGGCCCTCGGCCGCCAGCCACAGCGGCGCCCTCGGGGCTGAGGCTGGTTTGGGGACAAGCCGCCCCGCTAGGGCAGGGGTCGGCCTGCCTGGCTGGAGCAGAAGACGCCCCACCTTGGCCTTTCGGTCCGTGGGTGCGGAGGGTGGGGGAGGAGCAGCGCTGGACCCAGCCATGGGCTGCCGGCACCCCCAGGGCTGCTGCACGGCCTCGCACCAGATTTTCACACCCTCAGGCCCTGGATTCCGCCCCGTGCACCCCGGCCCTGCGCACGCCCAGGAACTCTGCTGGGCCCCCCCAGGCTGAGGCGCCCGGGGTGGGGGCAGGAGAGTGCAGACACCCCGGGTCCCAGCTGGCCTCGGGGGCAGGCGGCTGGCCCAGGAGGTCAGGAGAATCCAGAAGAATCAGCATCGCATGAGCTTAGCGGGTCCATAGCCGCCGCTGCGCCCCCAGAGGCAGGGGGGGCTGGGGGAGGGGGGACCTCAGGGCGGAGCTCCCTAAGCCCGAGGGGACCGCTGGCAGTTCTCAGAGGCCCCCTCGGCGCCCCGCAGCGGGAGGGGACTCAGCAGCTTGGCTCCTGCTGTCCCACCCACACCGTGTCCCTGGGGCGCTGGTCTCCCAAGGTCACCGGCTGGGGTGGCTCCGGCCCTCCCCGCCTCCTTCCTCGCTCAGCCCTGAGCTGGCAGCCGCAGGGCAGGAGGCGGCCGGGGCACCTGCCCCCACGCCTGAGCCCAGACCCCACCTGGGAGGAAGCAGCCTGGGAGCTGGGGGCCAGGCCCAGGTGTTCCTGCCCCTCCTGGTGGGGCCCCCGGCAGGCCAGGGTCCCCGATGCACCCTCACCAGGAGCTGGGGGGCAAGCCCTGGGCTGCTCCCCAGCTCTCAGCCCAGGGTCCGTCTCCTGGAGGCCGAGGCGGGTGCAGCGCCTGAGTGTCCTGCAGAGCCTGCCCAGACCTGCTCCCAGGTGCTCCACAAAGCAGGCCGCGCACGGGAGGACCTGCTGTCCATCGCGGGCACAGCCCCTGCCCCTCCGCACCCGAAGCCCCTTGGGGATGCCCCCGCCCCCGGGCTCTGCCCAGCAGCGTGAAGGCAGACTCTCCCCGTGACCCCCGCCCACAGGAGCCTGCTCCGGCCCTTGCTGTGTGTGGGCACTGGCTCTGCTCACATGAAGAAAACCTGAACGAGACGTGCGAGGAGGGCACCTGCTTCTGTCGCGTGAGGGGCCCTGCCGGGGCGTGGGCAGCCCTGCTGCCCGCAGCAGTCCTAGGGCTGGGCGTCCGGCTGTCCCCTCCTCAGGCCGATGGAGCGCGAGGCTCTGGCTTCACACCCAGGCCAGGTGGCAGGCGGGAAGAAGGGGCGCGGCACCCCGCTGAGGGAGCTTTCCGGAAGACGCAGCTTCACCCCGTGGCCAGCGCTGGGCGCGCGGCCGGGAGAAGGGACGAGGCTGGCCAGCTGGGACACCTTGTCTCTGAGGGGGAGCAGAGCCGGGCCTGCAGTCCGGCCCCCAAGCGCCCCCAGCGCGCCAGCTCAAGCCTGCCCCGTGCGCCCGGCCCTCGGCAGCCCTGCCCCTCCGGGACCGCCCCGCGCCCGCCGAGCCCCCCACCTGTGGGCATCGTCCCTGCGGCCCCTCAGGAGAGGCCGACACGCCGCACACGCACCGTCAGGCCCCCCCACAGCCCTGCAGTCCACCCCGCCCCTCCCGCCCCCCGCTCATCAGAGCAGAGCTGGCCACCGGCCCACCACGCCCCCGCCCAGCCTGGGGAGCCCAGGTGGGCAGCGCACGGCCTCGGGGCGGGGAGCGCCAGCGGCCGCTCTAGGCACACAGGCCTCAGCCGTGCCAGGACCAGCCCTCCAGACGGCCCCCACAGCCTCCCTCCTGCTGGCACTGGGGCCCCGGGGCTGAAGGGGGCACTTGCTGCTCTGGGGAGCAGGGAGCTGGAAGCTGCCGTGACCAGGCCCTGGGATGGCTCCTCACAGGCGGTGAGCGAGCCGGAGGCAGTCCTGCCTGACTCTCCTCCGCAGACCCTGTGATGGCCGGAGCCCCAGCAGCCACCGTGGGTCAAGAGGCTCGGCCGTGCAGGTGGCTCTGTGGCCGCACCAGCCGGGGGCGCTGGCCGCGCTGCCTCCGATGCCAGAGGCACGGTCGCCAGTGCGGCGGCTCGGAGGTCGCCGTGGGCAGCTCGCCAGGTCCTGCCATGTCCGCAGCGGCCTGCCCCCTCCATCCTGGGCAGACGCTGCAAGACTGAACTTGCCCCCCACTCCCTGGCCTGGGCCGGGCGGCAGTGCCCCTACCAGCAGGCCCGCAGGCCAACACGGAGCCCTCAGCCTGGGCCTTCTCCACTGCTGCCCCACCCCCGCCTTCTGGACACAGCTGGCGGCCAAAGTCGAGCCACGCCCCTGCCCTCCTGTGAGCCCCCAGGCGCTGCTCCGCCCCTCCCTGGCCCTCCCCCGGCTGCTCCGCCCCTCCCTTGGCCCTCCCCGGGCAGCTGTGCCGGCCTGAGCCGGCTGGGGGCTGGGGACGAGGGGGCAGGGCAGAGTCCTGAGTGGGGTCAGGCTCTGGCCTGTGTCCACCTGGGTCTCTGGGACCTTTCTCGGCCCCGCAGCTGCGCTCCCATTGGGTGTCCATGTCCGTCCGGCCCTGCAGGTGGCCCAGGCGCGGCCCCTCCCGGAGCACCGGGACAGGGAAGGGGCGGGCAGCACCGGGCAGTGGGGACGCTGCTCCGAGCAGGGTTGCTTCGGGGCCGGCCCCAACCTGGGCCCCGCGGACCCGCACACAGGGCGCCCCACAGGCCTGAGGCGCCGGCCAGTGCTGCAGGCGCTCCCCGGGGCCCACTTCCAAGTTCCCTCAGGGTGGGCGAGACGCCCAAGGTCCGGCCGCCGACGCACCGCAGGGCAGTGGCCACAGCAAGGGCAGCCTGGGGAAGCCTGGACGGTCGGCTGTGGCGGCCGCCCGGGAGAGGCGCACGCCGGCCCTGACGCTGCGTGGAGACGGACCAGCAGGCCGGGCGGGCGGGGGCGGCACAAGGCGCGGAAGGGACGCGGGAGACCAGACGCTCTCAGCCTCGTGGGGCGAAGCTGCGCCGGACGCTCCGCGCCAGCCCGGGACGCCGGGGCACCAGGGCCAGGCCCGGAGCTGGCCTCGCGTCTCCATCGAGGCTTATTTGAAACGTGGTGTCGCCAGAGGGAGGCCAGTGCCGCAAGGGACACGCAGAGACGCCTCCCGGGGCCCCCCAAGACGCGTGGGCAGCTCGTGCAGAGCCCCGCCCGCCCCCGCACACCCCGGGCCGGCCGCTGCCCTGCTGGCCCCTCCCGCTTGGCTGAGGACTGACCGGGACAGCGCGGCCCACGGCGTGCGCCACGAGCGTCTGTCTGCGGCTGCCTTCCCGGCTGGGCAGTGCTTCGGCCTGCGCCCCCTGCCCCGGCGTCCCGGGCTGGCGCGGAGCGTCCTGCGCGGCTTCGCCCCTCGAGGCGGAGGGGGTCTCCTACGTCCCTGGGGGGTGGGAGCCGGGGCCAGGCGGCGCCTGCGCAGAAGCAGCCCCTGCAGGGGTGGGGGGCGTGGCGACTCGCGGCAGCTGCCGTGCCCACGTCCCATTTCTGACGGTGCCCACGCGCAGGCCCGCCAGCCGCACCGTGACCTGGCCACACACCCCGAAATCAGCTCACAGAGCAGGACGTGTGGGGGCAGCGGACGCAGGAGTCAGACAGCAGACACCGGCACAGTGTGGGGCGCAGCAAATCGTGCCAGGGTGTCAGAAAATATCCCAAGACGGAGAAAGCTGACGATGCAACAAACCGGCATTTCTGAGCGTAAGCCGAGAGGCCTCGGTGCAGCTGTAGAGCTGTGGACACCAACAGAAAGAAGGGCCCTTGAGTCAGTAAGTTCGCCTTTCGCTTTAAGGACCTAGAAAAGAGAACTAAACCCAAAGAAAACAGTAAATGAAACTGAAAATTAGCAAAGGATGGAAAAATAAAGACAATCAATAAAACCAAGCTAGTCTTTGAATAGATCAATAAAATTGAGAAGTCTTTAACTAGACTGACCAAGAAGAAAAATCCTAAAGTTAGTAACAAGAGGAGAGATATTACTACCAACCTAGAGAAAGAATAAAAAAGACCAGCAAGGAGCGCCAGGGGCACTTAGTGTGAGCAAACTAACAAATATCCAGCAGTGGACAGACTCCAAGGGACACAGACTCCTGAGTGGCCGAGAAGGCACAGGAGACCTAAACAGGCTGAGGAATAGGCAGTAAGTAAAGGCGCCTAACTGGCGATTAGGAGCAACAGCTGCCCACAGAGAAGCACCAGCACCAAACGGCTTCATTGATGAAGTCCTGCAACGGGTAAAGAATCAACTTCCATTCTTCTGAAAGTCTTCCAAAGAGGGCACACTTCCCAAATGGACATGCGGTGCCGGCCACGGCGTGAGGCCCAGGCCAGGCGGCCTCAGAGCGGCCACAGGTGGACGGACGGAGCGTGCTCGGGGGCAGGCAGGGGCACGTTGCCAGCACTGCCCACGGCCACGCAGGCTGGCCCGGAACAACAGGGCGCTCGGCACGGGGAGCGCTGGCGTGGTGCTGCGTCGCAGACTGGCCTGAGGCCACGCGTCCTCCAGCGGGGCAGAAAGGGCGTGGCCACCTCAGCGCCCCCCCACGGGCACCCCGGCAGCCCAGCGCCGCGGGCAGCCGAGACGAGGCGGGAGCGGCGGCAGCGGCGGCAACCGCACCGCAAGGGGCCGAGGCGAGTCTACCAGGAGGCCTCTCGCTGCAGCTTTATTAGCTCTGCACGCGGCCCGGCACGGACAGGGGCCCCGCAAGGCCCTGCCGGCGGCCTCTCCTGGCTGTAGCACCCAGGGGCCCGCACTCCCGTGGGGGCCGAGGGCCCCGGGCAGCCAAAGCGGTCTCTGGAGGGCCAGCGGCCGGCCCGGGGTCTGCGCTCCAGGGCTGGGGCAGCGCCCAGCGCGGCGGTGGCCCGGTTGGGCTGGAGGTACCCACATGCGCACAGGGTCAGCTGGTGCCCAGCACGGTGCCAGCACAACCCTGGAGGGGACACCGGTTCCCAGGGCGGAGCGGCACCCTCTGAGGGGCCGCATGGCGCGGCTGGACGCCCGTCCCGCGGGCGGACGGAACCCTGGCTGGGAAGCCAGTCCACGGGGGCTCAGTGGCGGGAGAGGCCGGACGAGCGAGGGCTCAGCGGGACTCAGCCCGGCGGCTGGGCCGGGGACGGGACAGACGCTTCTCCAAAGACGGCCGAAGGCCAGTGGCCCGAGGAAGAGGCCGGTGTGGTCGCTGGATGGACGCGCGTGGACAGCACCCGGCCTCCCTGCAGGATGGCCAGAGAGGACGACGGCAGTGCTGGCATGGATGCAGGCAGTAGAGCGGGCGCATGCTGGGCGTCCCCTGCACTGGACACAGCTTGTCGGTCCATCCAGATGTCCAGCAGTCTCCATTCCCCCGTACTCCCTGCTGGGCGGAAACCGGGCCCAGTGGGGCCCACGTTCATCCGCTCCGAGCAGCCCGAGGACGGTCCAGGGCAGGTGGGGAAGCCCCAGGGTGGCCCGGGGCCTGGGCGGCAGCCTCTGCTGAAAGCGGATGGGCCCGCGGTCCGTGAACGAGACTTCCTGAGGGGGACGGAGCGCTGGACAGCGGGCTGTGCGGCTGGAGAAGGGGCCGGTGCCCAGACCGTGCGGGCAGGCTCTGTCCGGTCAGGAGCGCTGCGCCCAGCCACCAGGTGCAAGCAGCGCCCACGAGTGCGCTCGACGCCCGCAGGGCTGCGGCTCCGCCCGACCTGCCCGGGGGCGGGTCTGCTGGGGGCGCCCCGGCCAGCAGGCCCCACGGCTGACGCCGACACGGCCCCCCGGGCGTACTCCGCAGCGGCCCCGCTAGCTCAGCGCGTAGTTGAACTGGTTGGCGAACTTCTCGTGCCTCTTCTGGTCCATCCGGTTCATGGCGGCGACTGCCTTCCGCACGGCCGCCCTGCGGGAGAGCCGGGCGGTGGGCGGGGCTCCTGGCCGGCCGGGGCGCGCGCAGGGGGCGGGGCGCGCGCCGAGTCAGGCCCCTTACTTGGCGAAGACTTTCTTGGCGATGCGCGCGCGGGCGGTGTCCGTCTGCCGCTTCAGGTCCGCCAGGCCAGGGTGCCGCCGCCTGCGGCCCCCGCGGCTCCGGGAGGAGCCCAGGTCCACCCCCGTGGCCGCCTCCACGTCTCTCATCAACTCGGGGTCCTTCCAGTCTGCAGACACCCCGTTTCAGGAGACACCTGGCACCCACAAGGGTGCCTGCCGGCAAGTCCCAGGCTCCCCTCTGCCCAGCCCCCCCCCGGCCCCCG
>PVIJ01022709.1:0-15565 GCA_004024925.1 Scalopus aquaticus
AAAAATAACTGGAGCTAAAATTGAAATTTTCTGTCATATTCGTGTTGAACACATACAAATTGATAGGAAATCACTAATTTTATTTCAGTAACATCATTTTTGTAAAAATTTGTTGAACCATGCAATTTATCCATGTAGCAAAAGTTCATGTGGTTTTTCCATATGAAGTAGGTAATACCTCTTCTGTGAAACTTTAGAACTTTGTACATAGGTCTACATCAGTAATGACTATGTTCTTTGCTTATTTGTTTTGCCTGTTTGCACAACAGAGACCAGTAATTTGTCCTCTAGTTTTCATAACTCAAGCTTCAGCACAGTATCAGATACATGATTTATGCTCTGTAATCATTTTATAATAAAGTGAAAGAATGAGTGACTAAAGATATCTCAGTGAACTAGGGTTTTCCTCACTCTGTACCTTGCAGGCTTACACTGCAGTTTTATGTCAGTGTGTTCATACTGAAACATGTTTAAGAATATCCTCATAGGATGAGGAGATGGACAAATATTCTCTTTTGGTCTGCATTGTAATATATATATATATTATATATCTTATGAATATTTTCCCATTCTAGTAATACTTACAGGGTTCAATTTTGAAAGGAAAGTTTTATTTTAGGAGCTTTCATTCTGTGTGAAGAGATCATAAATGTTGTACATTTCTAGCTGAGGTTTCATAGTGAGTCATTGACTCTATAAAAATTCAGTGGCATTGGAGAATACTAAGAATATTATTACAGTCAGTGTAGCTATCTAGAGAATGAGCTAAGTAAGAAAATCCATATTTAATTAAAACTAAAATTGCAGGGCATATTATGTGTAAGAAAGAAATGATATACATGTATGGTATTCATTTAATGCTTAATGAGAACATCTGGTCATATTTCTAGCTTTTAAATTTAGGCTGCAGAATAGGGAAAGACCTTCTTTCCCAAAGGCTACAACAGAAAGCCAAAGCTTAAATGATATAATGAGTAGATTTATGCTACTCAATTGTGGTGTCTCTAAACCTTAACATAAAATTATACTGCGTAAGATGAAAGGTGCTCAGGAAGACAGGAACCAATATTTATCTGGTAATCAAGGAGCTACACAGAAAGAACAATGAATACATAATGCAGACAAACCCTTACCAGATCATTTCTTTTGGTCAGTAATCTTTTAGGAAGAAAAAGAGAATTTAAAAGGGTTTGGTGAGACTATAAAGAGGACAGAATGCTCATAGAATTATATTTTCAAAGTAGTGCTTTTTAATGACTTGATCTTAATTAAGTGGATATGTGGAAGAATATAAATAAATCTTCCACATAATGAACTCAACAGAAATGTTTAGGTTTATCCAAATGTTCTTTTTGAAACAATATACCATGTCATTAGAGTTGCATTATGTTTACATATGCAATTATCAATCAATCATTTACCACCCTCCCTCCTTTTTTCTCCCTCCCCCTTTCTCTCTCCATCTTCAATCTATCTTCTATCTATCATCTATCTATCTCTATCTCTGTCTCTATCATCCATTTATCTATCTATGTATCTATCTATTATCTATCTATCTATCTATCTATCTATCTATCTATCTATCTATCTATCTATCTATCTATCTATTATGTCTTTCTCATCTATCTATCATTATAAGGCTAGGCACTTGGAAGATGGAACTGGCATTAGAGTGGAAAACATGCAGATAAAAAATAACACACAAAGGACCATTTTAAATTGTGAAAGTGACAAAATAAAGAGAATTGAAAACGTGATAGAGTGTTACTTTGTGCAGGTCAAAATTGGGGATAGCTTGTGAAGAGAGTCTCAGTAAGAGGTAATATTAAATGCTAAGTGGCAAAAAAGTGATCAGTTTAGATGAAGTTCACCAAAAGAAAGAGATAGTAGACTACAGTATAGGCAGCAGAGAACTTGAAAAGTGTATGGATTTTAGTTATATCTGGAGGCTAAACCGAGGCACTTTATTAATGTATGTGGTGTGGTTCCTGGAGAGAATTAGGAATCAAAAAAGATTCATATGTATTTTTATATACCAATATTACCACAATAAAACAATGAAATTAAAAAAAACTAAAAAAAAGAATTAATAGAATTTTGCCTTGAAGAGCTAATTGGGTAATAATAACACTTTTAGTGATAAGGGAGACTAAATAAGGAAGAGTTTTGTAAAGAAAACCCATATTTTTTTCTGATGTGCTATGTTTGAGATGTTTAAGGGACACTTCTAGCTAATAGGAACCTTTTCCTTTAAATGGCATAAACCCACACTATTATAGCTATGTTTGTTTACTCTATTAACATTTTCTGCATTGGTCAGACTTAGCCAATGTAAATTCCACATATGAGTCTTTCTGCTAAACATTCAAACCTACTGTAGAATAAAAAAATACAGGTGAAAATAATAATTAATTAAAAAAACAGCAGTAATTCATGATGAAAAAGGAAGTGATAAATGCATAAACACAAATATAGGAAAATACAACAATTCTCTGCAATGCACAAGATGATATGGCTTATGCACCTCATGATATAATATGAAGATATGATTTGCAGATGACTGTGAAGGGGAGGTCCTTAGCCTAATACATCCCTTTATTTGAAGCTAAATGTCCAATATGGTTCTTTAGTGATTCAAGAAACACTTAAAACAAAACAAAACACCGTGCTATTTAATTATGTCATTTGTCATTTATACAGAAATATAATTTTGATTAATTTACAGTGCTTATCAATTTTAATTTCCGTTGACCAGTGTATTTTACATAATAATCAATATTTACTGGAATTGATTGCTTTTAAAGCTGTCATTACGTAAGTCTTTTGTTCTACTTCCTTCCTTAAAAGATAATTATTTCACTATTGTTTTAATGAAGATAAATTAAAATCCAATTCCTATTTTCTGTATATTTTCTGCATATGTAATTTTTTTTTAAAGATTTATTTATACAAGCTGGGGTACAGGCCAGAGGCGTGGGGTGGTGAGAGGGTTCACCAGAGACAGAGTGGGGAGCAGAACAGGCAGATCAGAAATACACTGCTGAGGGGAGCAGCGGGACAGGCAGGAGAGGTCTGCTGCACCATGTGGGATTCTCCCCGGCTGGGCGTCGAACTCGCATCAGGCGGTGCCGACAGCTCCACAGCACAGCGCTCAACCACTGTGCCACCAGGGAGGACCGCATGTGTACAATTTTGCTTCACATTATTTACCATTTGTTTTAATCTTGTGACTAAATCTGCCAAAATTATTTGTTGTAAAATGTTCAATACATTTCTTTGTTTTCCTTCAAACTCTCTCTTTGCAATTGTCATAAACTGAAACAAACCTGGAGTTATGTTTGAGATATATCTCAATGAAATCAACAGATATTGTGCAAGAACACTTGGAATTATTCCAGTGTTGCCTATTCTTTTTGTCCTCATTTCACAAGTTTCTTCTAAAATGGAGAAACCTTTTTGGAGGTAACACAGGAATTGTTGCCACCCAAGTACAAAGCCTCTGAATGAGAAGAAATATTTGCATACCATACATTTGGCAATTGGCTAACAGCAAAAATTTACAAAGAGCTCATACACTTCTACAAAAATAAAATAGTAAAACACAATTAAAAATTGGGCAGAAGACATAAGCAATTCTCAAAGATTTCTCAAAAATTCTCAAAGCAAGAACTCTCAACAATTCTCAAAGCAATTCTCAAAAAATATTAAAAAAAAAACAAACAAATACAATGCAAAATACTTTTTTCATCCTAGATACACACCAAGCCATTGTGTCACTATTAATCTAGATGATAATCTGTTGTGAGCAATCCCCAGATACCTGTATTGTGTGGGTTTGTTTTTTTTTTTTTTTTTTTTGTCATAACATCATTAACCTTGCACCTTCAAACAATGCTAGTATGGATTCAGGGTAACAATCAAGGGAAATAGTACTCAGAAAACGGAAATCAATGTCAGCTTCAGTCTGAGACAGTGGGTATATGCATTAACCACTGGTAGTCCTAGATACTCATATACCATTTTCTACTTGACATTTTTTATTTTAATATTGCAGTAGATGTATATGTTTCTATTTTTTCTTACCTACCTGCCACACATATCTTCCTCCTGATTTCTATTCTTTTATTCTGTGATACCCCCCAAATTAATTGGGAAAGAAAATATAATAACCCATACTTGCCACCACAAAGGGGAAAAATGCAAACACGATCACAGTGGTCAGAATGCATGAGAAACTCTTTGACATATTTAAACTCAAGTATGTTTGCAGATGTCTACTACCCAAATGGTAATATCCTGGAAACTCAGTACCAACCCTGTTCTTTTTGGATAAAAATATGAAGATAGATTTTTTTTCCCCTCAGATTGTCTCAAAGACTAAAAAATCAAGAGATACATATGTTCAAGTTCCTGGTTTTTACTATGCCAGAAATCACTCACCTCCTAGAAATTTGCATCATTTATTCAAGGTACAATAATTGAAATGTCACAAGTTTTACATATGGAGGATTTTAATGTCTGAAGAATATAACCCAACTGAGATAATATAGAGCAGGCATTCACAGAGTCATCAACAAACTGTTAAACACTACCAGAGTTCTTTGTCAGTCACACCAGATCAGATGTTCTTTGTCTTTAGATTATGAGCCTCCGAGATCAGTGAGACATATCTCAGTTTCAGATAAGCAGGCACCCTGGCTCAAATTTACTTGAGTCTCCTACATCCTATAGATCATGTAGTAATGCCCGCTGTGTAACCAGATAAACCATAAGAATCATTAGTCTATGATTCTCTAAACAATGCAGGCAAGCTAGGACAGAGTGCCTGGAAGGGAACTTCGAGTTTTAAATAGCACTTTTGTGATCCAAAATTTATACTCAAAATATAGTTATTAAACAAAAACAACTTATTTGTTGTTTAAACCAACATCGGTTCTAATAGAATTTTGGACAATATTGGTAGGTATAAATGTCCTATGGAAACCATGTTACCTTTAATGAAAAAAGATTAGGAAGATTTACTGCCTCACAATGGACACTTAAAAGAATCTTTCAGGAGATTAAAAACAGGATGACAAGCATACTGGATACTAAGCATACAAGATACTATGGCTAAAACTAGTGAATAAAAAAACAAATAGTTAAACAGCTGCTAGAGAAGAAAGATGGGACAGAGTATGCACACTGGATATAACCATTCAGAGGGTTGCTAAGTTAGTTAGAGATAATGGTGCAATGTCTCATGAAATCAAAAGGAATTAACATATGGGAGAAGTATTGGCTCTCTCATGAAATCTATGGGAATTTCTAAATGGAAAGTGTAATTTGCACAGGTGCTCTCAACTGCCAAATCCCATGGAAAAACACAAAATGGATTTTTCAAATAGTACAATAAGTTGAGATTTAAAAGCTATTTAACTTACCATGATTTTACTGATGGCAGAAAGGTGAGCATTGTTTAAAGAAAAAACTCAATGGGAACACTAGTAGTACAATCAAGCAGTGTGAAACAAAGCATATGGATTTGCTCTCAATAGACTCGGAATCTACAATAGATTGAAGCTTGCCCCTTGTTGTAGACTGTAATCTATATAGAATTTAATATAGAGACAAGAGCTGGTTTTGGTGAGAATTCTGAGAAAATACTATGCATTTATCTTACAATGATTTTAGTTTAACATAACCACTGTTTGTAATCACTATTTGGTCTAGTAGTGGTGTAATTGGAGAGATAATAGTTTAACAAAATCTGCAACAATGCTGAGGCAGATGATTACACATAACAACAAAAACAAAAACAAAAACTATTAATTAATCTGGCTCGCATTACATTTTGTCCTTGGTGGTGGCAAATATGAATTATTACAGTTACTGTCCCCCCTCATTTAAGGAGTTTCCAAAAGTAAAAGAATTATAATTTTACTAGAAATCAGGGGTAAGGGACTCTAGGTAGGTGTAAATAAGAGCAAATATCCACTACAACATTCAGATAAACATATGTGGTAGAAAACAGGATCTAGAAGTCTAGAACATTTGAGTGGCAAGCCTAAATTTGATAATAGTTTGAGATCAGATGAAATCATGCAGGAAGGAGAACAGCTGGGGAAGGAAGAAAGAGCCAGGACCTAGAATTCTCTGAAGGAGAATGGTTTGTATTCAAAATTCGGCACTTGCATATGCCTTAGAGACTTGCAAACTCCAGGATTCTTATTAGATTATATGCTCAAATTCATTAAAAACAAATGCTTGTGTGAAAACGGAGCCAAAGCAAACTGATACAGTTGTCCTAAATTATGACTTGCAACTCCTGACCCAGTTCTAACCAAGATTTAGTAGCCAAAGTGTGTTGTGAGGGGGAACATTATTGCCATTTTCTTCCAAGAATAAAACTAAAAACATATGGCCTGTGTTTTACCATATTGCTTTAATAATGATACCACAACAGTCCAGAAGTTAAGCACTTATTTTCTAAATTGCAAATATCAAAATGTATCACCTGTGAGAACATAAAATATTATAAAATATTACCTAAATAATTCAGTTTTTTTCCACTTTCAAGAGAATCATGAGATAAAAAATACATTTACAAAGGAATTATACAGAAGTATAGTTTAGACATTATCTTTAATAATAACATAATTGGAAAAATTACAATAACATATGTACTTAAGGCTTTTTAAAGATGTCATGGTAACTAAATAACTATATATTTAATATATGAGTTTCCATTTCTCATTATATTAAAATATTTTCATAATGATTATTGACTTTCAACACAAGATATCAATGAAAAAATGGTAAAAATGAATGGAAGAAATAATATATATAGAAAACTCTACAATGTATGGGCAAGGACAGTAAAAGACTTTAAGCAAAGCAGTGTATTGCATTATATTTTATAGTTTTCAGTCATAAAAATGAAATATTTCACCACTTTATAGTATATGTAAGAAACATTTTCTCTAGTAATAAATATATCATTCCTCAGGACTTTGTTTAGAAAAATAAAATGACTTTAACCAAAAAACAGTAATTTTACTAATTCATGTTTCCTCAAATGTTAGTTTATTGGAATTGGAATGTACTGAAGTATTGAGTGTAGGAACTATCTTCACTTAATAATTAAAAGATAATGAAACATTTAGCTTAGCATTACTTTTAAAATTATTTTCAAAACCAGAAAGGGACTTAATGAAATAAAAGCAAAGTATTTTGAAAACTCTACTTTAGAGGTTGGTCCAAGTCTAATAATATATATAAAATGTTATGAGCTTTAATGATGATCTAAGTACCAAATTAAACAATGTAACTAAAATCAGAAATGAAATTTTCATGTAAATATAAATACTGTGGTGATAGTTGTTCTGCTTTTTTACTTTTTTATAGAAAGAGTAAATTAAAATAACAGCATAAATCTTGCAGAAAATACTTGTTAACTTTTTTTTCGACCAATAGTGTATATATTTGGTATTTCAAAATATCAATATTGTAAGGATGTGGATAACACGATATGTGTATATATATGTATGTATAAGAAACACATTATAAATGTGCGTGCCTATATGTATTCATTTACAATATGTTGCATACACACACGTATACACGTACATGTAACAAAGTATTTTAAGGAATCATCCAATATCTTCAAATTAAAAAAAAATCAAGTTATTAGACTCTGTTCACCAATAATTGTTCTCCAGGTTAATTTTTCTTTTTCTTTTTTAAGATTTATTTATTGTTGCATACAAGCTGGGGTACAGGCCAGAGGCATGGGGCGGCGAGAGGGTTCACCAGAGACAGAGTGGGGAGCAGAACAGGCAGATCAATGGAAATACACTGCTGAGGGGAGCAGTGGGTGAGGCAGGAGAGGTCTGTCACACCATGTGGGAATCTCCCTGGCCAGGCGTCGAACTCGTGTGCCGATGTCGACATCTCCACAGCGCAGCGCTTAACTGCTGCGCCACCAGGGAGGCCCTCCGGGTTAATTTTCAATCGTCAAATTAGGAGACTTAAATTTCTGAATTTATGGTTTCCCTTTCCCCAATAATGGTTTTCTATAGAGTGGGAAAGTGAAGGCATAGTTCCTATGCCGGGAAAATGGATAAATTGGGAGATTTGATCAATTATCTTTTAAAGAAAAGTTTAATGAACTTGAAATTCCTAGAAAATCACCATATTAAACTACGGACTATATAGTATGACACATTTACAGCACCTTCAGCACCTTAGATACAGGCATTAGAATAGGATTTGTGAGGGTCACATTTGTCTAACCACGAATAACAAATAGGATTTTGTTAGGCACAGGTGAAGGGCAGTATTATCAATTTATGAGCACAAATTAATTTTAGACAATATTTATTACTCTTGAAGTTAGAAAATGTTAAAGTAAGTTGGGTCTCAATTTATAGAAACCAAGGCTAAGCATAGAGAGACTATGTTGAATGTGGAAACCAGCAACATCCAGACAAAAGTCAAGTTCCTTCTATTGACATTGCAGTAGCCTCCACTTAAAATTCAAGACATTAGCACAGGAATATTGCCTGTGTACATGAATACAAAGAGATGTGTATTTGTGTACATGTATATGAGCATAGGCATGTATACCTAAATAATTTGTACCATGTCCATTTGTGTTCATGACTTTGAGGGTGAAGGGTAAGCTTATTTTTAAACAAGACAGTTAATGATCATAAGGCCAAATGAAAAATGAAAAAATAGACTTGGGATACCTGTTTTATGCAGCTATGTTACATATTTGAATTCTTACTTTAAATGTATTTTTCATGGTGCCAGAAACTTTGAGTGGAAATTGTGTATACAGGTTAGCTGATATGAATTTATCATTTAGCTAGCACATCTAGAAAAGACAATTTCTGCTTTCTCATTATGGAGTTTGGAAGATTTTTCTATGGATTATTCTTTTGGGATGCTTCATTCCAGAAAGTGGGTCCACAGTCCATAAAAGAATAAATTTGTTTGCTTCCAAATATTACCTTTTTTCCTTGACCAACTAGGGGAAAAAAAGAAAGTACTGTATTCTTTCTAAAATGTCATGATACCTCAAATTAATTTTATACTTATGTCAGCAAAGGAAAGAACACAAATCCCATTACCTAAGTCTGACTAGTACAAATGAGACTATAAGTCCTTTCTTCTCATAACTCATGTCTGATATTCTCCTAAAGTGTTACTCACTCCTATGTTTATTTCAGTGCTATTTACAATAACCAAATTATGGAAACAACCTAAATGCCCAACAACATGTGAGTAGATTAAGATGGGGAATATGTACACAGTGGAATACTATTCAGCTAAAAATGAAGATGCAATCTTGCCACTTGCAACAACATTGCAGAACTAGAAGGGATTATGCTAAATAAAATAAATCAGAAGGAAAAAAGACATATATGGGCTGATTTCATGCATATGTGTACTACAGAGAAACAAAACAAAAGGACAATCAACAAACCCTTGAAATCTGTCTATAGAAATGAGACTACCAGAAGGGGAGCAAAAGGGCCAATGAATTATGGTGAGGATTATGTTGTTTTGCTGATGGAAATGGTTATACACATCTGAAGAGGTGCAAACCTATGCCCCTAAATCATATAAGTGTTTTAACAGTACCTCAATAAAGAGAACACAATTTTTTTAAGGGTGTTATTTAAAAAGAAATGCAAATTCTGTTTTACTGTTCTGGCCTTCAAACTCATACTGCTACTATTTCAGAACCCTTTAAGGCCTTGTGGTAGGTAAACTAATATAGAATCATTTTTGTTGTTTATCCTTTTCTCTGCCAAGATTCCTACATACTGTACAAAGAAGGCCACTTAAACACAGATGGAGAAGCAGATTGAAAGAAAAACATTATAATTCCTACTATTAAAATACTTTTCTCACCAAGAAGAAAGAACAGAAGAACAGCAATTATAATACTTAGTAATACTTTGCTGAAGACAATATGTATGGGTAAAAATATACATATTTTTATTAAAGTTCTAACCATTTTTAAATGTCATTCTGAGCACATACTGTATAAATTTTAACTATCTTGTAGAGTACATAGCTAACATGCACAATTAGATCAGCATGCCTGCATACACATCCCCAGAGGTCTACACATTTAAAAACTTGTTAAGAAGTACAAGCCCGTCTTATGCCGAACTCATTGAGGTTTACAAGGATTAGCTTTGTACTTCAAAGAAAATATAGCTTAAACGGGGATCAAAACGGGACTCTAAAAATGGCAAAAATACCTTTAGATACATTCATCTCCCAAGTTTTCCATCTCTTTGTTATCCCAATATGCTTCCAGTTCATTGTATTTGTTGTAGGTTAGGATATTAATATTAAATGTTGTGTTTGATGGTGAATACATGGTATGACATTATTCATAATTACAATAATATTTGTTAACAGAATCAATGGCCATGAGATGGTAGTGAATTTTAAGTCTTAACCTTGCCTTTGACATTGCTGATATTTATTTAATATTTACAGTTCTATTAAGATATAATTCACATATCATAAAATTTCTTAAAGACATGCATGAGTAATGAAATCATCACTACTATCTAGTTTTATAACATTTTATCACTCTAAGAAGAAATTCTTATTCATTAGCTGTCAAACCCCATTTACCCCTCCCACCAGGCACTGGAGACCAATAAGTGACTTTCAAATCTTTAGATTTGCCTACTTTGAACAGTTTCTTTAAAAGAATCATCTACTATACAGTCTTTTATAATTGGCTTCTTTCACTTAGCACAATGTTTTCAAAGTTCATCCAAATTGGAAGACATATTAATACTTCATTGTTTTTTATGCCAATATTATCATGTTGTTTGGTTGTAACACATTTTTTATCCATTCATTGTTGGTGGTCATTTATTTTATTCCCATTTTTTAGCTATCATGTTTAATGTTGCTTTCAATACTGATGTACACATTTATGTGTGGAAATATTTTTTTATTTCTCTAGTCCATTGCTAATAACTGTATTACATAATGATACATTTAACATTTTGAGAAACTACCAAACTGTTTATTAAGGGAAGTACACTAATTTATGATTGTGCAAGAAATGTACAGATGTTTTAGTTTCTTCACATCCTCGTTAACACTTATAATTTTAGTCATGCATCTAGGTATGCCTACTGTCACATTTTGGTATTGATTTGAATTTCTCTAATAACTATTGATGATGACCACATGAAAACACACTTATTGGCAATTTGTATATTTCCTTTCCAGTAATGTCTATTCATATCCATTAACTATTTATTAAATTGGGTTCTTTTTTATTGTTAAGTTGCAATATATGTGATGGATATAAATCTTTTATTATATGTATGATTTTCAAATATTTTATCCCATTTTAGGGTATTCTTTAATTTTTTTATGGTGCCCTGAAAAACATAAATTAATCTTTGAGATATTTTAGAAATCCTAGACCTCACTCTTTCCCACAATTTCTGCAAGGAAACAAGAATATACAAAGAATGGTGACACCCTTTGTATTTGAAAAGCACATGTGACTACAGTTATTTGTATTTGAAAATAAATGTTTTTATTCCATTACTAAAATTTCACCCTCTTATTCTTATTTTTTCCTTAAATAGCAAAATCTTGTTTCACATCTATGAAAAATTTTGTAATTACTGACAGAAATTAATATATATTTTTCATCTGGATCATAGTTCACTTTTGCCTTAATTCTGTCCCAGATTGAATTTTGAAATCTCACTATTAGGAACAAGAGAGTAGCTCATTTGCATGAATAAATTTATGACAAAGTTACTTAAAATATGTAATAATATTTTATGCCCTTAACTATTCATTGTTCATATTGGTAAAGATAATTATATACTAAAAATGTAAATTTAGAGAAACTTAGGGATGATCTAAAAAATGAATTTCAATGATCTAGTAAACAGGGATACCTATTGTTCTGTCTAAACTGATCTAGTGGGAAGACTTCAGCTCCATGTACATCCAAAGGAGGGATTTTTAATTCCATAATCACAAATGTATACACTTAATTTGCCATCCTTTTTAATCTTATGTAATTTTTTTCCTGAGCTAATAAAGGAAATTAGCTTTCAATTTTCAATTATAGAATTAAATTTACAGTGATTAAAAAACATTAAAAAGCTTAATAACTACTTTTCTGATAGGATGAGTCTTGCTATCAGAGGACTTGAAAAATTCTAGTGAAGAGCAAAATACATCTGAATGCAACAAAGACAATACTAAATTGTAAATTTTTGACGACTTGTAGTGTTTGTTTATCCTATTTTTCACTCTCGGGATACATTTCAGTGAACTAACAAAAATGGTTTATTAAAAATGTGAATTGGCTCTAAATGATAGTTCTTTATATAGGAATAAATTGTAGCAATATAATTACATGATGATAGATACCAATTTCAACATAGAGAAGGATATCATTCAAGCAAAGAATGGAAATACATATGAGAGGTATAGGTAGTCTGACTTTGGAAAACAGTTTCACTAATGATCGTCAAGTTCCACTCTAATTCCAAGATGTCCAGTGACTTCAGAATTGTAGAAGAGCTTTGAGATGGAGCATTAAAAGAAATGTCTCATATTATGTTCCTCAAAAGTTTTTAGCAAAGCAGTCACTGTTAAGATAAATTAACAGATAAATAAGTAACTAGAAAAAAATTGATCTTATGCTATCTTAATTTACGATCTCTTCATTAAGAAGTTATGCAGTGTCACTGACAAATGTCTTAAAAAGGCAAAAATCATATAAATGTTCACCCTTGGGATAGTTTTAAATATTGAATTCACATTTGAGAATACAATTGTTCATAATGAGTATTTGAAAAATAAAATAAACAAAATCCTTAAATTTTTGTAAGACTTTTGACATTCTGAACAGATGCAATCTTTTCATCAGATTTCATGCCCCCAGCTCTGCCTGAGCCTATCCATTATTCAAGACTGATATCCTTGCTTCCTCTCCATAGAGGAGGTTATCATTTCTTCCAGTTCAAGATTTTGTTCTTTTCATTAAGCTTCTCTGAGTGGTGTTTATTTTTACTTCTCAATGTCTCTGCTTCTTCATCTTCTAATTAATCTATAATTCTTTTTCTTCAAGTCAACATACTTTCTTTTTTTACCGTCTTTGGATCTTTTCCTTATTCAACTTTTCCTACAGCTTGGTATTCCTCTTAGATCTATAATTAAAATAACTTTTGAAGTCACATCACCCAAAAATGTCTTCGCCATCAAACTGAATAAATGTTGATGACTCCCCACTAATATGCTTCTCTTTTGATTTAACACCCCATTAAACTTATCTCTTATCATTCCACATAATTAAACTTTGTGCTAAGTAATCTATATCATGCTACCCTATTGCCAAAAGAAGTCTTATCCACTTTTCTGATAAAAACTATTTTTACACACTTGCCCAGCAAGTTTCTCCTACTATAGGAAAACTTCCCTATTTATGACATTCTTCATATTACCCAGTTTAATGCCAATTCAATAATGATAAGTACAGCCAAACTCGTTTAATGTTGGGTAAGGATTTTCAAAGTAACACAGCCATTTCAGCATTCCAAATATAGCATGCCTTGAATATAGTATGTCATGTATAGTATCCTCTCAGTAGAATTATATTCTCCTGTGCTTCATCTCTGAGACATATTCCTAAAAATATGTTGTATGACACAATTGGGTATTGTACTAACCATATTGTACCATTGACCTATAGTTTATTATTAATTAAATAATTTTTACTTGGGGAGTAAAGTTTTTTTTTTAAAGATTTATTTTTTATTTATACATACAAGCTGGGGTACAGGCCAGAGGCATGGGGCAGCGAGAGGGTTCACCAGAGACAGAGTGGGGAGCAGAACAGGTAGATCAGAGATACACTGCTGAGGGGAGCAGCGGGCGAGGCAGGAGAGGTCTGTCGTGCCATGTGGGATTCTCCCTGGCCGGGCGTCGAACTCACGTTGCCGCTGCCTCTAGCTCCACAGCGCAGCGCTTAACCGCTGCACCACCGGGGAGGCCCCTTGGAGTAAAGATTTTTTGAACTCCTGAATTTTTCCTGTAAGACTACTCAGTATTCCTTCTAATCAGTTTTCAGTGATTTAAAAATGTCATGAAAAAAAAAAAATTTTTTTTTACATTTGATTGCAGTTGCTAAAATGTTGAGTACACAGGTTAATAACAGAGTAATATGGCACACTTCAGGAATTTTACTTGGGTCAGTAATTTTTAATTTTTTAAAAATCATGAAATACAGTTAAAACTACATTTTATATTATAAACCCATGATACACATGTGTATATTAAAATATTTACATGTACCTGAATTCGATTAAGTTTTGTTATAATTAATCTTTGCCTATTCTGTATTAACTATTTTGACATATTTTGCTCTATATTTCTGTTTTATTTCATTTTTGTAAATTATTGGTTGTGGTTCACACATAGCAATCACTATGTGACAAAATATCCCCAAGTCTCATTTATTCCTTTAATACATCCTTAGATCATGTGGGATTCAGCGGGTTTAGCTTGAGTTTGACTGGGCTTAACTTCATACTGTTTATTGAGACTAGACTGCTTCACATTTGTCTGACCTTTTCTTGAAGCAATGGGTTAAACTGTGTATTTCCTATTCATAGCAAAGGAAGAAATTCACAATATATGCTATTTTGGAAAAGTGAAAAATTCTAGGCATTGTGTTCTCATAGCAATGTCAGAAATTTAAAAGGCAAAAAACATAAAAGACAAGCTCAATCGCACAACTTGTCTCATGTCTCACCTTGTTTTAAATCTGCTTACATGTCATTGGCCAAAAGTCACATGATTAAAGTCTAAAGTGTGGACATACTTTACTCACCAGGATTGCAAAGCAAACCACATGACTTTGTCTGCCATCATGGACAATGACAGTGTGACAGAAGGAATATACCCTCTGTATCAAAATGTTTGCAAAACCCAAAATGGATTGTCAACCAGTCACTCAATTGGCAGCTGTTTTCTCTTCCACATCTCTCATACCAGGAACTCTGGAAACCAAGTAAACATCCTCCTTTTTCTTTATGGCATCTTTTATACAATGCCCTCTTTCTTTACTAATACCTCCATCAAATTTGAAATTCACTCAGAAATATATGACCCCAAACTATCCTGGTACAAACATTTATAGATACATGCAGTCTTTCTGTTTTTAAGCCTTCTTTCCTCCAGTAACCATATCCTCTTCCTCATATCAGTTGCTATTTTTTTATGGCTATACTTATATCTTGAAGACTTTTATATATATATAATTCACTGCAATTTTCCATTGTTAGACTCATTCAAACCACACACTCTTGGTACTTTTCATTTTATTCACTTGATTAAATCTCAGACCTGGCTAAACTTGACTCACTACACATTCTGTTTCTGTCATTAGGAAGCTATATCTGGTTGGAGAAAAATTTAAAAAAATAACATTGTGTGTGATATTACCTTAAATTAATGAACACTAATCTATAAATAGCCCTCTTGTGCTGAGAAATATCATACTATA
>PVIJ01022710.1:0-15554 GCA_004024925.1 Scalopus aquaticus
TAGGCCAGAAGTGTGAGGGGAGGTTTGAGAGGATTCACCAGAGACAGAGTAGGGAGTGGAACAGGCAAATCTACTGAAGTACACTGCTGAGGGGAGCAGCAGTCGAGACAAGAAAGGTCTGCTGTGCCATGTAGGAAGCTCCCTGGCTGGGGATTGAACTTGTGCTGTGGTGGCTCTGGATAGCTTCATAGTGCTGAGACTTAACCTGTTGCACCACCAGGGAGGCCCATTTTTTAAGGTTTTATTAAACTCCATTTTCTATCTTTAAATAGAGCTAAATAATTTGAATATAAGAAGTAAATGGAAGGACCAATTTTTCATGATTGACCTCACACTTTGTCATCTTACTTTTCAGTGCCATGATTTTTGTATCTATAAATCAGAAATGATAAGTAACCTCTTTTATGGGAACATAATAAAGATGAGAAAACATAATATAAAAATATATATTGAGTCAGAAAGACAAAAAGTATATTTAAACAAGTGTATTATTATAATTCACATTATTACTAATAATGGCAGCTGGAGTACTACACCCATGTGCAGAAAAAAGAGATTAATTTCTAATTGGGCCAAGGCAAATGAATTATGAAAAGAGAAATAACATTAAGCTATCACTTGATTTTGCATTTATTTTAAGGAAATGATTAAAAATTTATCTTTTAGAGTAGAGCATGTGTGTATGTGTGTCCTATACAAAGAATAAATGATATTTTGCATTGGAGGTCAAAACTGGAAATCAGGGTGATTTAAAGCTTTGTTCATTAAATTTTATACCTTTCTAACAGTAGGTCCTGGGTATGTTAATACCAATCTTGAACTATCTAATTTGAGGGCATTTTCTGCTGTGGACAATCAGAAATCTCAAAAGGAATATTGCTCACTTCTTTTAAGGATTAACTGTTATTCCTCAGTGGGAACATGTAGCATGTACCATGCCCACAAACATTTGGTTTTTCCCAACAGAGATGCTCAATAGAAGTCTGGCAGCTTTTTAGGTTGCCAGCAATTTCACAGTTACTGTCCGAAGCAGAAAGGGCACATCATCAAATTCTTCCTTTGAATGCAATCTTGTCTTCCTGGAATTGGTCATATTTTTCTAATATGAATAGAGAATATATTTTTGAGAGTGCACAGTCATGTTAAAGTAAATACCCTGGAGAAATAGTTTCAATTAAAATTTAGAAGTTTTAAAAATCCAGCCTAGAAAGGATTTCCCTGACCTACAAAACCTAATAAGATTTTTCCTTTCCATTTTCTCCTTCCTCATCTCTTCTAAGTGTGTAGAATCGTCCTGCTTTTTTACCTGGTGGCCCCATTTAGCTCTGCCCTCTAGACATTTAAGTCAGAAAATGGCTTTGCAGAATGTTTTGAGAAAAGTTGACATACTGATCTACTCTCAAACTTGGTGAATTTTTTTAATCTGGAAGAGAGAAAGAAACCACAAAATCAAAGCAATAATAACATCTCTTAGTCAAATAAGGGAAATCTGACTAGGAGATGAAGAGGTAGAATTTGTGGTGATTGAGGGAATTAAAGTAAGGAAAACTTCGAAGGGAAGGGAGCAAGGGCAGACTTGAAGGGAGGTGGACTCCTATCTCCTTGGGGCTGGTCCACTCATTTACTCTCTCGTGGACTCATCAGCAACGTGGGCCACGGGTGTCTACACCACAGAATTTCTTAGTGAGTGCTACATGCAGTTAGGTAACATACCTCTACAGTTTGAGTGCATCGGCGGGCATTTCTTTAGCACTGTTGCAAAAAAAATAAGTACCTGGGTAGGAGGAAAGAAAATTCCTTTTTTTCTGTGAATGTGTTTTTATTTGGTTTATAGTAAAAGCAGAGCTATTCATCAGAATGATTAAAACATACAGGTTGGAAGCAAGAAGCAGACACGTAGCAAGTGAAATGAATACAAGGGGTCAATAGTGTGCAATAGAGATCATTCTGTTTTGGGGGCAGGGCTGGTACTGGGACAGGAGAAAGATGGGAAGTACCCAGAATGTACTAGGCTCTCACTGTAGAGTCTTGCCTGCAGTGACCCTGTAACATGGCAGGGCGCTGGAGAGTGAGGGGCGCTTCCTTTCATTTCACTCCGGAGGTGTCTCTCCTACCTACGGGCCCCCTCCTGTTCAGAGGGCGCCCTGCCCGCTCTCTGGGAACTGTACTTTGCTCTCCCAGACTCTTCTTTCACACTCAGAACATCTGGAGACGCGACAGCCATTGTCAGACTTCTTTGATTTCCCAAAGAATTCCAGAAGAGATCATTAGGGGACGCTGCTCATGAAAGGGAACAGAGGTACATGGAGAACTATAAATTTTAACTGCTGAGATGATCTCATGTTCAGTCGTCAAAGAAATACACGGAGGGACTTGCTAAAATTTCCACTGTTGAGGGTAAGAAGTCGTGACCTCATCCTCTCACACCAGAGCCTTAGTAAAAACGCTCGGAATAGCAAGCGGCATCTTTTTTATGGACTTGTTAAGAACAACATCGGGGACTGGAGACTCCAGTCACCTCCAAGAACTAACAAGAAAGGGGAGTTTGACGGTAGTTGGTGGACAGTCTCCAAAATACACATTTTTCTTAGGTGTTTTCAAAAGGTCTGTTAAGCTGTGAATCTTTCATTATTCAGTTCATTCAAACTCATTCGCAATCTAAATCATTTGTAAATCTAGCCTGATAGTAACTACCACTTTGACTCTGGATTAATTGGTATGAGTCAATAAAATTCTCTAAAGCTAGATTTTTGAGAATGGTGATATGCTAGAATGTGTTTGGTTATAAGTGGCAGAAAACCCAGCTATGAGGACTTTCAGCAAATGGGTTACTTCTCTCATGTAACAAGATACCCAGAGGCAGGCAGTTCCCAACAGTGGTTCAATTCCTTAGTTTCCTTGATCTTTCCCTCAGATCCCAGTCAGCTCAGGCAACTCCAGCCACTGAGAACTATGCTGCAGAAAGGAGCTGGGGGTGGTGGAAGGATGGCTTACGTGGCCATCCCCTTCCAAGAGGAGAGACAAAAGCTTTCCAGGCCATAACTTCCCCTCCCCACATTATGGTTGTTCCTCCTAAAAAATGATACATTGGAGAACTCAGTCCCAGTACCTCAGAATGTGACCTTTTGGAGAAAGACGGCCTTTACAGAGGTAATCAAGTTGAAATGGGGTCTTTAGGGTGAATTTATCCTGATATGATTGCTGTCTTACTGACTGGGGGTATTCTGACACAGAGACGTGCATACAGGAGTGTGAACAGAAGCCAGTCACCTCTGTGCCCAGGAGAGCAGCCTGGGACAGATCCTTCCTTCACGTCTCTCAGAAGGAGCCAACCTTGTCCACATGTTGATTTCAGACTTCTTTCTCCAGAGCTGTGAGATAACATGTTTTTGTCATTTAACCAAGTGTGGGGTACTTTGTTACATTCCAGCAAATGAATACATCTCTAAGGTTCCATTTACATCTTATTGGACAAAACTGTGCCCCTGGACACCCCTAGCTACAAGGGAGAATGTGCAAGTATGTAAGTAGCCAAACCTATTCCAGCCAGAGCACTGGGATTCTGGTGGCCAATTTACAAAGGAATCTACATTGGGTAGATAACCAAGAGCATTACCCATGGGGAAGAGAGGCCTTTTGTTTGCTAGGATGGGCAGCTCCCCCTCTCATACTACTCGGAAATTTGAAATAATATTTTGGAGATAAAGTTGGTATAGGGGAAAGATAAAAAGGAGTTGGGATACTAACATTGATTTTGCCACTACTTGCTATATAGGTTCACACAAGACACTTTACTCTCTAAGCCTCAGCTTTTTAATCTGACAAATGGGAAAAGCAATCTATGCTCTGAGCATTTTAACACTAGCTGGATCATAGAGCTGTTGGGAGGATCAAGAAAAACAGCAGATATGAAAAGTATCTTTGAACATGTAATGGTCTACTCAGATGTAACAGGATCATCAAAGAGCTATTTCAGCTTTCATGTTTGGGGAATGAAGGAAAGTTAGAACAAAGTAGGCTTCTCTAGACGATGGAGACGAAAGAGGAACTGCAGTTCCTGTAAATGTAATTCTTACCAACAAGAAAGCACCAATTGATGAAGTGGACGTGACATCACTGGAAATAGCACCATTATCTCGGAGTAAAGAGGAGCCAGGTAGGTGGGTGTGTACAGTGGTATTGAATCTGGGCTTCAGGAGGCCGTTTGTAATAATTTCAGAAAAAGGGAGGTGATGTAAAACCAGAAGAAAAAAACTACACAATTGCAGACCAAACCCAGACAACATATACATATATATATATTTTTTTTTCATTTAAAGCCCGATTCTGTATCGCAATTTAGAAATTAGGAGATCTCACATACAAATCCATTTTTTTCTGGTTTTCTTAGAAAATTAGAGAATCTGGGAGCACATGTTGGGGCAGGGGCTTGCATTCACTTATGGGTGAGGACTTCATGGGGTGTGCCAGCTCTAATTATCAACCATCCTTACTTGGCCCACCTTACTCATTGAAGTTCTGTGTCTGGCCTACAGGCATGTAAGCTTATGATTCATAAAAGTTTGTAATTCAGAAGTTTATAATTCAAAAAAAATTGTTATCTTTTTGCTGTTGATTTGTGGCTTAATTCCCGCTATGTTAGGATAATCTATTCTGTATAATTTCACTCTTTGGAGTTTGCTGAGACTTGTATTTGGCACAATATATAGACTGTTGTGTTAAATGAGCCAAATGCAGTTGAAAATATATTTTCTATAGGCAGTAAGTTTCCTATTTGATACAATCATGTGTGGTTTAATGATGGAGATATTTTCTGAGAAATGTATGTTTAGGTGATTTTATTGCTATGCAAATGTCATAGAGTATAGTTACACAAACCTAGACAGTATAGTCTACTAAATACCTAGGCTGTATGATAAAACTTATTCAAACCACCATTATATATGCAATCTGTCATTGGGAACCATTGTTAAGTGACAGTTAGGTTGTCATCTTGTATCTCAAATCTTTTGTATCTTTATTGATTTTTCTCTGTTTCTTCTACCAAGAAAAATTAAGTGGTCAGTATGATTGTAAATTTATTTGTATCTCCTATAATTATCCACAGTACTTTATCATTTTGAGACTATATTAATGGAAACCTACAGATTTAGAAGTGTTATATCTTTTTGGTGAGTTGATTCTATTATAATAGAATTCTATTATAAATATTATTAAATATTTCTTTTTGTCTTTGTTTCTTCATTAAATTAAATTTTAATTTATCTAAAACTCTTCTAGATAAGCTAATTTTGTTTTGATTATATTTGCATGATTTATTTTTTCTCTTTCTTTCATTTTTAACCTTTCTTTTCCCATATGTTTAGTAAATATCTCCTTTAAGCAGCATACATTTCAGGTTGAAGCATCTAAAATTGTCAATATTAGACCATTTCTGACATACAAAAACAGAAATTTCATTATAACTGAGTTTGTTTTTTTAATTCAATATAACACTGGCCTTTAATTAGACATTTTAGTTTGTAATTTTGGAAGTAATGGATATATTTGGGTTAAATCTACACTTTTTACCATTTTCTTGTTTGTACTGCTTATTGTATTTCTTTTTCTCTCCTTTCCTAGATTAATATTTATCTTCACCTTTTATTAGCTTTTCATTTAATAATACTTATTCTTTTAATGGTTACTTTATAAATTATAACATTTCTATTTGATTTATTAAAATATAATACACATTCATATTTTCTCCATGTCCTGCGACAATGCAAGGGTATTAGAATATTTTAACTTCATTTACATCCTTACTTTATGCTATTTTTATGTGTCTTTTAATTCCACATAAGTAAAGCCTTATAATCCTAATTATCATTCTTTTATAGAATTAATGTTTATATTCAATCACATATTTATTATTTCTATGCTCTTCACCATCCTCCCACCATATCCACACCTTCAACAGTATCATTATTCTAACGGAAGAAATCTTCTAAATATTACTTTAGAGTGGCTCTTCTCCCAACAATTTTGGAGGATATATTTAATGGGCATAAATGTTTAAATTGGTAGTTATTTTTTTCAGCATTTTGAATATGTCATCCCATCAGTGTTTCTGTTGAAAATGAGGTTTTTTATCTTCATTTTGTTCACTTCAAGGTAGAAATGATTCTCATATTTTCTCTTTTGTTTTTAGAAATTTTTCTATGAATTGCTTGTGGTGGTACTCCACCTTGTTATCTAATTTGATTAGATTACTGATATTTATTTTAAATGTGAGTCTGCTACTAAAAATATCAGGATTTCTTAATAGTTCATTTTCTAATATCTGTGTTTTAGTCTTGGTTTCAGGGAACTTTTACCTAGTTATGCTGTTTAATTTTATGTGTGTTGTAGATATTAAGTATAAAAAATTGTAGAGTTAGTTCTAGGTTCTGGATTTTTTTTTTTTACAAGGAAGATTTACTATTTTCTTCTGAGAATGGCTTGATTAGGGACAACTCATCTAATTCCAATCAGTCATTGTGGTATCTCAAATTAGGACTTTCAAAAGAGGTAGCTATTTATGCCCTTCATGTCTCTCTTCTTTCAACTTTTTCTGACAAGCTCTCAACACCAATATTTATAGTCTCACTTCTGCCTTCTGAATTTATTGAAACCTTTGCTCATCTTTCTTTTCAACTGTGTTTTCTGCTCAGCTTCATAACCTCTCATCATCCTCTTAGGTAATTATTTCAATGGAATAAGACCATGCTGACTTTGGAGCTTATCTCCTTGTGTTTCCTTTCTCTCCAGGACCTAAGCTTGGTGAGTTCTTGTTGCATTGTTACTTGTCCAATATATTCATGTGTAATTTTTTAACTTTTGCCTATATTTCCTAAGGTTCTCAGGAGGAGGGTTCATTCAACATAGACTAGTCTACCTTTGCTAGAAGTATGCATCACCAAATGGTATTTTTAAAGTTCTTTCTAATATATAACCAGTGCTGAGAATATTGAGTTTAGGAGCACTGACTGCAAGTGATGTTGAATCTCACTTTCACTTTGATTTTAACTCAGTTATTCTTTATCTTGTCAGCTCATCAATGCCAATGTCCATGTACACATTTTCCTTGCATTTTGCTTTTTTTACTTAGCCTATCCACCTGCTGCATTACTCACACTAGTTTTTAAGTCTCTCTTCAGTTAACAGAAGGGCAAGAATCACATCTCTCACTCATTCTTACTGCCCCAGCAATCTAATGTTTGATGGAATAGGTACTAAATAATTGTTGAATAAATGAAATGATATGGTTTATGTGTGAATGTTAGGCATATTTTAGTGGATCCATCAGAACTAAAAGAAATGAAGTTTAGTTTGTGAGTTTAAAATTCAAATGATCATATTCATAAAGGTGAGATTCTGTACTCTAAGGGTGTAAGTTCACATTTGTCAGAGAGACAAATTTATAAGGAACTAATTCATAAATAACGGCATGTAATGGAAGACACAGCTGGAATGATGATGGATAGCTATTTTATTTCTTCTTCCCTTATCCTTTGGTACTTTATTTTTATTTGTCTTTTATTTAATGATACTTGTTTGCACTATCATTGTTCTTGTATATTATTGTTTCTATTATTTCAGTGGTTTTTTGGTCCTTATTCATACATCCTCTCTGGAAGTAAAAAAAATAATAAAGAAGTATGTCAATAAAAAAAATTGATACTATTTGTTTATAAAGGGCAACCTTACATAAATAAGTCTAGTCAGAAGATGAAATTATAGATCCGGAGGTTGCTTTGGTAAAGGAAAAACAAAAAGAGGAAATTTAAGGTTTGCCAGATACTTTCAAGCCATTAAAGTAGATATTCTAAGGGCTCTTTTAAAGATCATTTGGTATCAGGACATCCTTTACCGCATGACAGTGTGAAATAAACTCAAATTTAACAAATTCTTGTTTTCCAGCTTCTCTTTGGTTAATGTTGTTACCAGTTCCCAGTGAAGTCTGTTATTACATCACCTGTGAAATGTTACAATACTCAAGATTACAGTTTCTCTTAAAATGTAAGAAATGTTAGCAGTGGCTATTTCCTGATAAAGTAGGAAGTAGCTTATTAAAAAAAAACATTATGCATCTAAATCACTCTGTAAAGTGGGTTCTTTGATAATGTGTCTCATATTTTATGTAGATTTGGGGTATTTTAGTTAGAGAGATATTTTGTTGGGAGTCTTAGAATTTCTAATTTCTTTCAACCTCATTTGACACTACTTGAGATAGTACCATTTCCTTTAGCGTAGGCCGGCCTAACCAAACCCAGCACTTATAAATAATACATTGTCCAAACAATACTAGAAAAAGAGTAATATTATATTTAAATTTTGCTAAAATATTTTGCATGTTATTTTTAAGTTTTTAAAAATTGTTTATGTACAATAATAGATATTAGTTTCTCTGTTGGGTGATCAAACAAATGTTTCCTAGGAATTTATAATATCAAAAGAGCCATGATGTACATAAACAGGTGAAAAAGCGAAAACAAGCAGAATAGGGCTAACACAGACATCCTTCAAAGATTAAAAGCTGATATTGCAAACAGGATACAAAGGATAGGTTAATTGGCAGCACAGAGAGGACTGAGTAGAATTTCACATTTGGACAAATTGGGTAGAGGGAGTGAGACTTTCTGAGTTACATTGCCTTTTGACTATCATCAAATAGGATTTCCCTACTTCCCAAATAATGACCAACACCAGAGGATGTAGGAAGCAGAGAATGTCCTATGTGGGACCCAGCTGAAGAGAGGCTGAAGTAAAACATGCCAATGTTTACTCAGAAAAACATTTAAGCTTTGCCATGTAGGGAGAGATGAGAACTGGGAGAATTGGAAAACGTTCTGAGGTGGAGAAGGAAGCATTCATTCCTCCATTTGAACTGTATAAATGGAGGGTTAGATCATTTGCCTCTCTTTTTACTTAGAAGAGCAGTAACCAGTATTAAAAACTGTGACTCAGCATACTCTTTTAACCATTCAAATAAGCATTCCCTGGTAAAGAAAATTCAGTGAAATTCAAATGAGCAACCCGTCAGCAAAAATCTGCTGCTGACACTACTATGAATCTTTCAAACTACCCAGATCTATCATACACATAAAAAGTCATCATTGGGAACTTGTGGAGTAGGTATCCCTCACTTAAAGGAATGGCCACTGTCAGCAAAGCGTGCAGTGCAGAGACATTCTATCAAATCAATCTTATGCTCCCATCGATTTCCATTCCAAAATCTGAGATGCATTCTGCTGTTAAATCCCATTAACTGTATGCCAAACCCTTTGGAAATAGCATGTTTAAAAGAAAAATGATAATATTCTGATAGAGCATTGACAGTGATATTTAATATATTAATAGTAATGCTGTGCTGTGTTCAACATGTCACAACAAAAAATGCCTAGAATGAAACATAACACAATTCTACAAACTATTTCACACACTGCAAAGGGTAATAGTCCTGATAACATTAGCAATTTAACTTCTCGTTAGTTTCACAACTGTCTTGGCATTTCTATTCAAAGGAGTTCTTTTTATTATTTAAACAACTTTTCTAAGTTCCTTCTGACTTCTTTCCCCAAATCTTTGTCCAGAACACCCTGAACTGCTGTGATGTTATTCCTAGATGGGGAAAATGAGCTAGCCAGACTCAGTTGTAGGGGTTTATGCCAGTGACTGCTGGGATTTCCCTATCATTGCAACAACTGTGCATCTCCAAGATGGAATGTTGCAGAGTGAAACAGTGGATCTGTGAGTGTTGGACCAACTTTTCTAATTTCTGAGTTATAGTATTACCATCTGACATTGGTGAAGTATCTGTGTTTACTATTCTATTCTCAACCTTTGCACTTTGCTTAATATATGTTGCATGACTGAATGTTTTTGCATTAAAAATGTTGAATGACTGAATTTAGATGATGATTTTGTTCTTCACTAGAGGATATCGACACTCTAAGTGCTAGCAGCTCAAACTGGAAAAGTCTATAGATATTAATCTCCAGAGGAATTATGCATCACAGGTCATAATGGCATTATATGTCCAACATTTTGTGGTTTGGGCACGACATTTTGACAGTGAACTTTTGCTAAAATCTTGAATTCCTTACTTTACTATTATAGTCAATCCATTTTTGTAAAGCAGTAGACTGTTTGCATCAGAACATCATGCTCATCAGCAATGTTACAACAAATCTCCCCTTGACCTCTATTGTATGACCCATTACAATGCAAAATTCAATATTCAGGATTAATTTTATTTAAAAAAATAGTGTATTTATTAAATTAAAACACACCCATAGAATCCTCAAAAGCCAATAGAAAGATTAAGATGCTGGGCCTCCCTGGTGGCACAGGGTTAAAGTCTTCGTGCTATCAAGCTATTACCAGCCACTGCAGCATGAGGCACGAGTTCGAGCCCAGCTAGGGAGCTGACCCACATGGCGCAGCAGATCTCTCCTATCTCCCTGGCTGCTCCCCTCAGCACAGTGTATTACAGTGCATCTTCTTGTTCTGCTCCCCACTCTGTCTCTGGTGAATCCTCTCACCCCCACACCTCTGGCCTGCACCCCAGTTCTTGTATGTATAAATAAAAATAAATCTTTAAAAAAATTAGGATGCTTTCTGGAGATCAACAGGGTACCCACCAAAAGTTTTTGGTTAATTCACAAGACCAAGGCTTTGTTTTTCTAGCCCATCATGTCCAATATCTCAGCATTTCAGTCTCAATATTGGACACACTCAGCGAGTTACTATAACTGAGATATCTTTGTGTTGACAAAAACAGTGAATACTGCCAAGTGACCACCAGACTCCTGTGGCTGTAACTGGTACATTCTTTCTCTGCAGGAAGGATAAACAGGAAGTCAGATTATAAGTGAGCAGGAATGAAAACAGAACTGTATTTTTAAGGAATATTTTATTTTGAACATGAGCGTCTGATGAAGCTGGAATTTATTCTTCATTCATGAAACAACTCTCTGATTGTGTGTCTGTATACATATATCTGTCTGTACATGTGACTACACACATGTTCTTCCACATTCAAGCCATGTCTCACAGGCAGTCTTATATACCAGTCCCTACCTCTCTAACATTCTCTGTGATACAACCAAAACATGCACTTGACATTCATCCACTATCATTAAGCTTGGGAGGGAAGCAAAAGCCATTAACATTAGTGACATGACCATTTACAAATTAGTCCCCCATTGAAACATCTCTTCTAAACACCAGACTCCACCTTGTCCCCCAACTTGGTAAACATTTTCAACACAATGCAAATACATTAAATACTATTGCAAAGTGAAATTGCAAATCTTGCAAAAGGTTTAAGGTTTCCTGATGTCAATAAAAGTGAGGTAGGTAAAATAACTGGCAAATGAGGATCTGTAGAGGCAAATTAACAAATGAAGGTAAAATGAAAGAATGATGCTTATATTGATACTTTAGAAGAGAATAGTTCCAATATCAAAGCACTGATATTCCTTGTGGAAATAGCAGAAGCCCTCAAACATTTTTACAAAAATGACCCTCTTTTTGATTATGTATAAAATTAAAAGATGGAATAAAGTATGTTGTAAGGTGCTACACATTTTGCAAAAAAAAAAAAAAAAAGAGCCAACAACCATCTTGATTTGTTTTTTACTTATTCTATAATTAGCACATAGATATATTTTACAACATACATTGTGCTTACTATAGGATAGAAGAAGTAAATGTATTTTAGTTATATTTAATTTTCAACCCCCCCACCAACATTTTCCAACAATGGTCCCTGTTTTAAGTAGATTTGCATTGAGGCTTTACCAGTGTTAATCACATTGGGATAATAAGGACTTCCTGTACCAATGAGATAGAAAATTTCTAATGGCAACAGTCTGCTTCTTCATTGTGTCTATTTACTTATTATTTTTTTCCTATTTACTCATAAAATTTTCTCCTATCAATTCTCAGGAGAGGGTAATTACTCTTAGTCGTTTCTTATAGAATCACTTCCAAAGGGTGACATTATTACTTTTTATTTATATTTCCTTACAACATTGTTCTCCCTTCAGGTGTATCCCCCATAGTTCTCCTACCACCATAGTACCCATGAACCATCACCATCGTCCCTTGTGCTCTCCCTTCCCCTCCCTTGCTGTTTGCCTCAAATCTCTGGTGATCTCGAAAGTTTTATCTTTTCCTCACCCAGAGGGTGATATTATCAAAAGTAACATCTTCAAAGGCAATGCATGTAGAAGAGACAGACTTTAGAGTTAAGTCGGAGTCAGACCTATATTTGAATCTGCTTCTGCCATTTAAGAGTTATGGTATTAGGCAAATTATGTATCCTCTCTGAACCCTGGTATCATCACTTGTGAAAATAGAGCAATAATAGCTGCCTCACAAGACTGGGGTGAGGATGTAAAATACTGGGTATAAAGAAGGTATTCAGTATGCAGTAGTTATGGCAGTGCTGTTTTTTTTTTTGGTCTGTTTGACTGCCAAAGTTCCCTTGTGACCTTAATTTGTTGATTATTTTGTCCATTTGGATTCTTTGCAAGTGTTTTACAATGTGAAGCTAGGGTCTCTAGGCTATAAAATGTAGCCAGGTACAACTAATATTGAATATGTGCCTTTAGGAGTGCATTGTTGCATAACTCTCTTAGAAGAAATTCTAATATATTCTATAATGCTATGAAAAAGTCATAATGAGGTTTAACACTGTGAAATTTTGGTTGAGTTCTTCTGTAAGTTGGAAGGCTGATATTTGCATGGGATAAATCTCAATGGAAGGTCGCCTTCTCCGCACCCAATCAATTTTTATAAACATGACTTGACTTAAAACCAAGAAAACTTAGTTTTCCATGGTACAGAGAGTCTATACAAAGCAATCTTGGAAATCGGATCATCCTGGATTTAAACCCCTGCTCTGGTGCTTTCTGTTGTGTGACCTTGACGAATTTAATATTACTAAACCTGGGGATCTTCATCTACAAAACTGACCATAATAAAAAAGACCTACCAAGGAACTGTCATGAAGATGAAATATGATATTGTAATATCATAAAATGTTTATATGACCATATAGCCCAGAACATTTTAAGTACTTAATAAAGAGTAAGCAGTATTTGTAAAATCTTCAAATTTACAAATTAACAGGTTGTCATATTTTGGCCAAAAATGGTAATACAATAATACAAAAACAAAAATAAGTTCATTTGAGTCTGAAACATCATATTATAGTCTTTGGTTTTTACCTTGCCTTCTTCTCGAGTTTCCTATATATGTAAGTTTCTTTCCTTCCTCTTTTGCTCATGAAATTTTGCCCTGGTCCTATTTAATAGCCTCCTCCAGATTTCCACAGGCAATAGAAATAGCATATTAGGAGGAGGTAGGGAAGACCTTCTTAGAAAAGGGCAAGGAGTTTCTACCTCTTCTCCAAGACTTTCAATATGTCCCCACTGTGCGTCCTATCAGTTAGATCTCATTCAAGTTACTTAGCTCAAGCCAGGAGATAATGGTAACTGATATTTACTATTCCCCTAATAGCACTATGTTAGGTGAGTCACAAATGATATTTTGAGTCTTCATAGCAAGGCAGATACCACCATTCCTGTATCTGAGATGAACTGGCAGGTCTGAACCAGTAATTTGCTCAGAGTCACACAGCAAGTAAGTGACAGCACCAATGACCATAAGGATCAAGTTAATGCTTTAATTGGGATGTGGTGGCTAAGTGGTTTTCTACTTTTCGGAAAGTGACCTTTTCAAGAGAGGCAAAGCTGCCATACTGGTGCTAATACATATGTGTGCTATCATGATTCATGTGTAAGTTTTAACCTTTTTATACAAAATTTATTCGGCACCACGAAAGTGTGTATTTAACAAACGCACCAAAATTCTTCCACATTCCATGCACACACATTACACTAAGTGCACTGATTAAAATCATACAATGGATGCTGAAGACTTGATCTTTACATTCCAGACAGCATACAGTAAGCTAGACTTCCCTCAACCTCTTTAATTCCTCTTTATTTTTCCCTGGCAAATACTGCATTTCAAATTGTGCTCCTTCTATAAAAGCAGAATCTTTCAAATAGTCATATGGAGTTCCACGTAGTCAGAAGGAAGGAAACCTAAGAAAGGCAATTAAGATGGATGTGTTTCTTCCATTACGGGTAAATTGTTCCTCATCTCTGAATAAGCACGGATTCTGCAATCATTCTAAAAGTGGAAGTTCAGCCCACAATGCATTTGGGGAAGCTTGAACCACACCTACCATTTAAGGCCAAGCAAACAGCTGGTCAACCCTAACATGGTACGTTGTGCACGGTTTTCATCTAACAGGATCTTTCAATGTATCTCTATGTAAAGTTCCAGGATACAACCCAGTTTCTCCTCTCCCTACCGCAGCTCCGCAGCCACCCTCTCCAGAAGCCACATGGGAGCCCCACGTTGAAGCCTTCTCTAGCAAGCTGCGGCTCCCTGACTGCGTTCTACGTCTACCCGGGATCCCGCCATTCTCTTTAACACACTCAAGTGAAAGGTCCCCTTTCAATCAAGCCTAACTGGGAGGCTGACTTCCTGCTCCGTATCCAACTTGGGGTCAGAAGGAAAGGGGTGGGTGTCCGCGGCGGCGGCGCGCACCGGGGGCGCTAGCGGGGCGGGGCCAGCGCGCGGGGGGCGGGGGCCGAGGCCCCCAGCGCTTTGTTCGGTTCCATTGTGTGGCACTTCCTCCTCGGGCGCTTCCTTCTGCACCCAGGTACCCTGGGGGATTCGGGAAGGGGCTTTTGGTGCCTTTTACTTTATTATTTTTGGCCCGGTTTATTTTTTAGTAGCGAGGACCTCCCCTGCGTACCCCCGCCCCCGTGCCCAGGAGGGAGACGGAGTGGGAAGTGTCACTGCCTCTTCCCCACCGACGGCCTCCCCGCAGTTCTCCCGCCTCGTTCCACCTCCAGGAGGCATCCTAAGCCAGCGTTCCGGACTTTCACCTCCTGACCGGCAGCGTCCACGCCAGAACGGCGACACGCGACTCCCTCCCCTCCTAGAGGTGCAGAAGCTCCGGGGCCCTGGGCTCCCCTAGGCACCAAGGCGCGGGTCGGAGGCCGGGGGTTCGGCCTTAGCCCGGCCGCTCCGGCGTCCCGGGAGCCGCCGCGAGTGTCGCCGCGGCCCTCCCCGTCCCTGGCGCTCTCGCACTCCCCGGCCACTGCGCGGCCGCCTCA
The DNA here is from genome assembly GCA_004024925.1 of Scalopus aquaticus. Classification (NCBI taxonomy): domain Eukaryota; kingdom Metazoa; phylum Chordata; class Mammalia; order Eulipotyphla; family Talpidae; genus Scalopus; species Scalopus aquaticus. Next base: position 15,228 of record PVIJ01022710.1, read on the forward strand.
GCCCCCTTATATAGCCCTCTAAAAATAGCTCGCCTCGCACCGCCTTGTAAGGCAGCAGGGAGATCCGCAGCGCGCCAATCCGCGCTTGCCGCTGGGGCCAAGCCCCGCCCCAGGCCTCGCTCCGCGCTCTCCATTGGTCCTCAGTGACTTCATGAGCCCCCTGTTTACCTTACATGGTCACACGCGGCCTAATGGACGCCCTCCTCCGAGATCCCACGGCTGCGCAGAGAGCCGGGCGGAGGGAGGGAGTTTGGGGAGGAGGAAGAGCAGGAGGAGGAGAAAAGGAGCGGGGAGGGGGGGGTGCGGGGGAGAGACTACAAACTAGCA
>PVIJ01022711.1:0-15545 GCA_004024925.1 Scalopus aquaticus
TGGTCGTGGTGTATTATCTTTTGGATGCATTGTTGGATCCTGTTGGCCAAGATTTTGTTAAATATTTTTGCATCAGTATTCATTAGGGAGATTGGTCTGTAGTTTTCTTTTTTTGTGTTGTCTTTGTCTGGTTTTGGTATTAGAGTAATATTTGCTTCATAGAATGTGTTTGGTAGTACTCCTTCTTTCTCAATTTTTTCAAAGAGTTTGTGTAATATAGGGATTAGTTCATTTTTGAGCGTTTGGTAGAATCCATTTATGAAACCATCTGGTCCCGGGCTTTTGTTTTTGGGAAGGCTTTTGATTACTGCTTCAATTTCATCACTTGAGATTGGCCTGTTTAGGTATTCTATATCTTCTTTACCTATTTTTGGGTGGCTGTGTAATTTCAGGAATTTATCCATTTCTTCTAGATTGTTGAACTTGTTTCCATATAGCTGTTTATAATAATCTCTGATAATTCTTTTGATTTCTGCTGTGTTCGTTTTAATTTCTCCTCTTTCATTTCTTATCCTGTTTATTTGTGTGTTCTCCCGTTTTTTCTTTGTGAGCCTTGCTAGGTTTGTCTATTTTGTTTATTTTTTCGAAGAACCAGCTTTTGGTTTCGTTGATCTTCTGTATTTTTTTTAATTTCCATTTCATTTATTTCTTCTTTGATTTTTATTATTTCCTTTCTTGTACTGGCCTTTGGATTTTTCTGTTGTTCCTTTCCTAGTTCTCTGAGGTGGGAGATTAGATTGTTTCTTTGAGTTGTTTCTTGTTTCTTGATGTGAGCCTGTATTGCTATGTATTTCCCTCTTAATACTGCTTTTGCTGTGTCCCAAACATTCCGGAAGGTTGTGTCTTCTTTGTCATTCATTTCTAGGTATTTTTTAATTTCTTCTTTGATCTCCTCATTAGTCCAGTGGTCTTCGAGCAGTGTGGGTTTCAGTCTCCATGATGTAAAAGGATTCCTTTTTTTCTTTCCATGGTTCATTTCTACTTTGATGGCTTTATGATGGGAGAAGATAGTAGGTATCATTTTAATCTTTGTGTATCTGTTGAGGTTTGTTTTGTGACCTAGTATGTGATCAATTCTGGAGTATGGTCCATGTGCACTTGAGAAGAATGTGTATTCAGTTTTTTGGGGGTGCAGTGCCCTATATATATCTGTTAATCCCATGTGGTCTAGGTCTTTGTTTAGAGCTTTAATGTCCTTGTTTATTTGTTGCCTTGTTGATCTGTCCATTTGTGATAATGGAGTGTTGAAGTCTCCTACTATATATGTATTCTCCCTAATGTCTGTTTTCAGAGTTGGTAATAGTTGTCTTATATATTTTGGTGCTCCTTTATTAGGGGAGTATATGTTGATGAGGGTTATATCATCTTGCTGAGTTTTCCCCTTTATCATGATGTAGTGACCATCTATGTCTCTTTTTACCTTTTTCAGTTTGAAGTCTATTTTATCTGATATAAGTATAGCTGTCCCTGCCTTCTTTTTAGGTCCATTTACTTGTAGGATTGTTTTCCAGCCTCTTACTTTCAGTCTGTGTTTATCTTTTGTGGCTAAATGTGTTTCCTGTAGACAGCAGAAAGTTGGGTTCTGTTTTTTTTTGATCCATTTCGCTACTCTGTGCCTTTTTATCGACGAGTTGAGTCCGTTTACATTTAGGGTTAATATTGATATGTTAGCATCTATATTGGCCATTTTGTTGTTCTTTTTGTGGTTTTATTCCATGTCTTATTCTAGTCTTTTTCATTCCTTTGTTGGTCTTGGTTTTAGGACTTCTTGTAGTATTGTTTGTAGTGGGGGTTTAGTCATGACGAATTTCTGGAGATTCTGTTTGTCTGGGAAGATCCTTATCCTTTCTTCATAGAGGAAAGAGAGCTTTGCGGGATAAAGTATTCTAGGTTGGAATTTTTTGTCTTGGAGTTTGTTGAATATGTCTCTCCATCCTCTCCTTGCCCTTATCGTTTCTTCACAGAAGTCTGATGTCATCCTGATTGGTTTTCCTTTATAAGTTATTTGTTTCCTCCCCCTTGCCATCTTCAATATTTTTTCCTTGTCCTGTATTTGTGTGAGTTTAACTATGATATGTCTAGGTGTGGGTCTTCTAGGATCATGGTGATTTGGAGATCTTGCTTCTTGTATGCCGGAAAATTTCATACTCGGGAAATTTTCTTCTATTACCTCCTTGAATAGTTTCTCTGTTCCTTGGTCCCTCTCCTCTCCTTCTGGAATTCCTATTACTCTATTACTCTTATGTTTCCTTTTTTCATGGTGTCAGATAGATCTTGAATTGTTTTTTCATTCTTTTTTCTTCGTGTTTCAATTTCCTTTTCCCTTTTGAATATTTTAATATTTGTATCTTCAAGATCGTTAATGTGGTCTTTCATTTCACCGATTCTGCTTTTATCGCTGTTCCCGTAGATCTTTAGTTCTTCCTCTAAGCTCTTATTTTCCTTCTTTAGGGTCTTGATTTCGTTCTTCAGATCGTTAATTGTTTTTTCCATTTCTTTCTTTTCCTTTATCATGATTTCCTTGATCATGATTCTAAATTCTTTGTCTGACAGAGAGAGAAGTTCTTCCATGTTGTTGTCGATGGGTTTTGGTACTTGATTTTCTTTTTGTTCAGTGTCCTTTCCCTGAGGGCTTGCTTGGTTGTTTATATTTTTCCTTCTCCCTGTTTGTCTTCTGATTTGTTGTATGTGTTGGGAGATTGTGGCACTGGTGTTGGCAGGCATCTCCTTGGGTTATCCTTCTTGGATGTCGGGGAGTGGTGATCTAACTGATTCTGGCCCTGTTAAGCCAAGCCCCTGGTGGTTGTGGTGGTTGGTGTTCCTAGAGCTATCTCCACTCAGTTCCAAGAACCCTGGCTGGGGGCCGCCGGCGGGTGCAGATCGCTTGCAGCTGGAGGGCACAGGCGGCACAGGTCACGCGTGGCTGGAGGGCAGTGGCCGCGCTGGGGCTGGCGCACGCGCAGCTGGAGGGCACAAGCGGGCGCGGGGCGTGTGCAGCTGGAGGATGCAGGCAGCGCGGTGTGTGTGCACACGGTTGGAGGGCGCCGGCCAAGCCGGGATGGGCACGTGGCTGGAGGGCTCAGGCGACGCGGAGCGCGCGTTCCTGGAGGGTGCAGGCGGCATGGGGCGCATGGGGGTGGAGGGCACAGGCAGCACGAGTCTGAAGGTCGGCGGCTGCGCCGGGGCGGGCTTGCGCACAGCTTGAGGGTGCAGGCGGCATGGGGCACGCGTGGCTGGAGGGCGCAGGCGGCACGCGTGCGCTGCTGGAGGGTGTCGGTGGGCACGGGGTGCGCTCAGCTGGAGTGCGCAGGTGGTGGGAGGCGCGCTTGCACAGCTGGAGGGCGGCGGCTGGGGGGCGCCAGTGGCGCGGGGCGCACAGGGCTGATGGGCGGTGGCTGCATTGGGGCAGGCACGTGCGCGGCTTGTGGGTGCAGGCGGCGCGGGGTGCGCACAGCTGGAGGGCACAGGTGGCGCGGGGCGCGCACTTGCGCTTCTGGAGGGCACCGGCTGCACAGGGCGTACATGGCTAGAGGGTGCAGGTGGCGCAGGGCGTGCTGGGCTGGAGGGCGCAGGCGGTGCGGGGTGCGCGCACGCTGCTGGTTGGCACCAGTGGCTTTTGTTCTGCACCTCTCCCGTGCCTGTAGGGAGGTCTCGGCAGCCTAGCCCGAGATCTTTATCTGTGGGTTGTGAAGCTGATCCCCTCCTGTGGTAGTTCTGAGGGGTGGGTCGGCATGGTGGAGTTGCCTTGGCAGCTCTCCCTCTCTTGCAGGAGTCGGGACAGGGAGTCCCTACAGCATGCTGCTTTTGTTCTGAGTTTCTCCTGCACCTGCAGCTGGGAGCTTTTTTTTTTACCTTCCCGCACTTCCTCCAGTGGTTAGATACTACCAGTGTTACTGAAGGAGTGGGTCAACCACTACCTCAGATTTCTGTTCCAGTGGGGAGCTAGAGTGCTGGCTCTTTAATGGAGGTGGAGGGGGAGGGGCCACACCACTGCTGCCCGAGCCTTTGTTCTGTGTCCCACCAACTTCCCCAGTGCACTCTACCCTCTCCCCGGCTCTGTTGCTGCCTGGGGGGACTGCTGGTGTCAGTCTCGAGTTTATCACTTTGCTGTGCCTGGGGAAACGTCTCTGCCCACCTTTCTTTTTCTGGGTCTCCTCAGGTGCCACTCGTCTTGGTCTCCTGGTCCGGTTTTGTGCTGAGGGGAGTGGGGAGGGGATCTGGTAGATCTTTCTTCTCCTTAATCAGTCTTTTTAGCTTCTTTCCAGGACCTATTCACCCGTGAGGGTGTCAGATTTATCCAGCATTTCTGGATCTTCTCTGGGTTTGGCTGATGTCTCTAAGCGGCTTCTCTTTCGGGAGCGTTGATACTAGCGTCCGTTCACCACCATGTTGATGACGTCTCCACTTTTATTTTTTTTAAGATTTATATATTTATACAAATAAGCTGGAGTTCAGGCCAGAGGTGCGGTGGGGTGAAAGGATTCACCAGAGACAGAATGAGGAGCAGAATAGGTGGACTGACTGAAATACACTGCTGAGGGGAACAGTAGTCAAGACAGGAGAGGTCTGCCATGCCATGTGGAGAGCTCCTTAGCTGGGGATGGAACTCGTGCTGCAGTGGGTGCTGATAGCTTCATAGTGCTGGGACTTAACCTCTTGCGCCACCAGGGAGGCCCTGAATTACCACTTTTGATTCTCCATGCACTGTTAGGGTTTTTTGTTTGCTTTGTTTTGTCTTTTAAGAACAGAAAGAGTGGATTTATTGAAATACCCTGAAAGGTAGCAAGGAATGAGATGGGAGATATCATCTGCACTGCAACTGTGAGGATTAAAAAAAAAAAAAAAAGATAATGGGAAGGGGGAAGGGGTAGAGGCAAAGTCATAGAGAAGCCTAGTATTTAAGGTGTGTAGAAAATGGCTTCTGAAAGATAAGGAGATAGAGACCTGAAGTAAACAGAGAAGGGGAGCACCCTAGATGGCATAATTTTGTGATTAGGTACTGTCAAATTTAATATCTGGTTTGGAAAAAAGGAGCTGGAAAATTTTGGGAAATACCATGGGAAGTCAAGAAATTTTTCCATGTTGTCTTTTTTATTTTTTAATTTTTACTTTAATTTTTGGGATTACATTTTTGCTCTTCCATATGTGCGCATGTTCCTCTTATCCTCTGGTAACCACCCTATCTGCTTCCCTCCTCCACCTCTCCTCTCTCCCCAGTATTCCCTCTGATAATCATTTTATTCTTTCACCGAGTTCAGAATTTACTTATACTATACTTTGCCTGTGTATGTATTTTGGTTATTTACAATATATTCCACAGATGAATGAAACCGCCCAATATCTGTCTTTTACTTTTTGATTCATTTCACTTAGCATGATCACCTTGAGGCCCATCCATTTTGTCCCAAATGCCACTGTGTCATGTTTTTCGCAGTTGTGTAGTACTCCACTGAATATATAGTCCATAATTTCTTTATTCATTCATCTGTTGAAAGGCACTTGGCTCTATGACTTGGCAATTGTGGACACAGGGATAGATAATCTTTTCATATTAGAGTTTTCATATTATTTGGAAATACTTAATAGTGGTATTCTCTGATAATCTGAAATTCCCATGTTTATTTTCTTAAGAACTATCCATACCGTTTTTCACAGGGGTTGCACCAATTTGCATTCCCACCAACAGTGGATGATTTTTCCTTTTTCATCACAACCTCACCAATGTTTGTCGATTTCATTCTTTATATGGGACATTCTCACAGGTGAGGTGGTATGTCTGTGGTTTTGATTTGTACTTCCCTTATAATAAGTGACATTGAACAATTTTTCATTTATCTGTAGGCCACATAAATGTCTTCTTTAGAAAATTGTCTATGTAGGTCCTTTGCCCATTTTTTTTAATTGGGTTGTTTCTTTGTTGTTGGATTGTATAGAACTTTATAAAATTTGAAGATAAGCCCCTTGTCAGATGTGTGAAACCTAAATATTTTTTCCTGTTCTGCAAGATGCCTTTTTATTTTTGTGATGGCTTCTTCTGAAGTACAAAAACTTTTGAATTTGATATAGTCCCATTTATTTATTTTTGCTTCTGTTTCCCTTGTTGTTCAGGTTCATTCCCCAAATATGTATTTGTGATAGATGTCCTGTAGTATGTCCCCTATATTTTCTTTCAAGTGCTTTATGGTTTTGGTTCTTATACTCAGATCTTTAATAGATTTTGAATTAATTTTGGTGTATGGAGTTAAGTATAGGTCTTGTTTCATTTTTTTTGCAAGTTGCTGTCTGTGTTTCCCAACACTGTATAGTTTATTAAAGTGGCAATCTTTTCTTCACTGTATGGCCATATTTCCTTTGTTAAAGATTAACAGTCCATATTTGTGTGTCTTTATCTCTGGGCTTTCAATTCTGGTTCATTGGTCTGAGTTTCTGTTTTTGGTACCATGCCATATTGTTGATGTGTAATATAGTTTGAAGTCAGGAATGTGATACCTCAATTTTTCTTCTTTCCTCTCAGGATTATATTGGTTACTCGGGGTCTTTTGTGGTTCCATATAAATCTGATAATTGGTCTAGTTCCTTGGAAAAAGTCCTTGGTATTTTGATAGTTATTGCATTGAATATGAAAATTGCTTTAGGTAATATGGCTGTTTTAATGATGTTAATTCTTCCACTCCTTGATGACAAAATATCCTTCCATTTCTTTGTGTCTTATTTCTATTGATGGAGTTTTATAGTTTTCAATATACAGGCCCTTCACCTCCTTCATTAAATTTACTATCAGGTGTTTCATTATTTTTGGCATGATTGTAAACAGGACTATATTCCTTATTCCCCTTTCTTCTGATACATTGCCTATAGAGAGGCTCCTGATTTTTGCATATTTATTTTGTGTCCTGCCATCTCACTTTATTCATTTATTATTTCTAGATTTTTTTGGTAGAGTTATTTGGTTTCTCTAAGTATATTAACATATCATATGTAAATAGTGGCAGTTTCACCTCTTCTTTTAGAATTTGGATTCCTTTTATGTCATTTTCTTGCCTAACTGCTTCAGGTAAGACTTCCAATTTTATGTTGAGTAATAGTGGTGATGGTGGATATCCCTGTTTTGTTCTTGATCTTAGTGCCAATGCTTTTAGCTTTTCAACATTGAGTATGATGTTGCCTGTGGGTTTGTCATATATGGCTTTTATTATGTTTAGATAAGTTCCAATTATTCCCCTTTTTAGCGTTTTTATCATAAATGAATGTTGAATCTTGTCGAATGCTTTTTTGCCATCTAGTGAGATGATCATATGGTTTTTGTCTTCCTTTTTGTTGATCTGGTGGATGACATTAATTGATTTGCATATGTTGAACCAGCCTTGCATCTCTGGGCTGAAGTCTACTTCATTGTGGTGGACGACTTCCTTGATATGACGCTGTATTTGGCTTGCTAGCATTTTGTTGAGGATTTTTGCATCTATGTTCATCAGAGATATTGGTCTACAAGTTTCTATTTTTGTACTATCTATTTTGATTTTGGGATTAGTGTAACATTGGCCTCATAAAATGTGTTGGGTAGTTTTCCCCCCTTTTCAATTATTTTTTTTTGTGTGTGTGACGATTTTGAACAGTTTAGGTCTTCTTTGCAGATTTGGTAGCACTCACTGTAGAAGCCATTTGGTTCTGGGCTTTTGTTCTTAGGGAAATGTTTTATATCATTTTCAATTTCAGTACTTGTAATTGGACTGTTTCAGTTATTTCACCTTGGTTCAATATTTGGGTGGTAGTATGAGTCTAAAAATTTGTCCGTTTCTTCTAGATTGTCCTGTTTGTTTGCATAGGGACTTTTGTAGTAGGTTCTTATGATCCTATGTATTTCTTCTGTATTTGTTGTAATTTTGCCTCTCATTTCTGATTCTACTAATTTGGGTTTTTTTCTTCTTTTCTTCATAAGCCTAGCTATTGGGCTATCAAGTTTCTTTACTTTTTCGAAGGACCAACTCTTTGTTTCACTAATCTTTTGGTCTCTGTTTTTAGTTTCCATCTCATTTATTTCTCCTCTAATTTTTATTATTTCTTTCCTTCTATTGGTTTTTGTTCTTCATTTTCTATTTCATTCAGCTGCAGAGTAAAAATGTTAGAGATTTTTCTTTTCTTTTCTTCATTTTTCTTTTCTTATTTTGCTAATGTGGGCCTGTGTAACTATAAACCTCCAACATAGTACTGCTTTTAGAGCATCCCATGGGGTCCAGTAGCTTGTCTCTCCATTTTCATTAGTTTCTAGATATTTTTAAATCTCTTCTTTGATATCTACATTGACTCAGGAGTTGTTCAAAAATATTTTTATTTTAATCTTCACATGGTTTGGGTTGTCTCAAAGATTCTTTTTCTAGTTAATTTCTAGCTTTATAGCATTACAGTCTATGAAGATGCTTGATATAATTTCTATTTTCATATATTTTTTGAGACTTGATTTATGTCCTAGTATATGATCTAGTATTGAGAATGTTCCATGTGCGCTGGAGAAGATAGTGTATTCATTCCTTTTGGGATGGAGAGCTGTATAAATGTCCAATAATATTTCTGTTAAGGCTTTTATTTCCTTGTTAATTTTATGTCTGGATTTCATATCATGTCTTTACGTCAGTGGTGTTTTGAGGTCTCTGACAATGATTGTAGTTTGTTGATATATTGTTTTAAGATTGTTAATAGTTGATTTATATAACTAGGTTTTCCTATATTAGGTAACTAAATATTAATAATGGTTATATCTTCTTGATGATTTGTTCTCTTGATCATTATATAGTGTCTGTCTTTGTCCCTGATTGCTTTATTAGTTGAAAGTCTAGTTTATCTGATATGAGACTAGCAGATCCTTCTTTACTTTTTGAGTTACTGGAATGTATCACCTGATTCCAACATATTATTTTTAGTTTGCTTTGGTCTTTGTTTTTAAGTGGATCTCTTGTAAGCAAGTATCAATGGCTAAAACTTTTCACCCATGTTCTAAGCCTATGTCTTTTTATTGGTGAATTCAGACCATTCATATTTATTGATATAAATGGTTTATTTTCAATCATTTTGCTTTTATTTTCTTTTGGGTTTTTTTTTTGCTGTTATTGTTTGTTTCTTTTTCCTTTTATGTCTCTGTGCTCTTTTTGCATGGCATTCCTTAGTATTTTTATCAATTGATTTGCTTCTTTGTCTGTGAGTCTCCATTCTGGATTTTTGGTTAGTTATTACCATGAGGATTTTACTTAAATTCTTGTGTCTTCAGTTCTTTACCAACTGGTGCCTGCTTTCCAACATTTAACTATATAGGTTCTGTCCATTTCTTCCTCCCCTTTAGGGTTTTGTTGTTGATTCATAGTATTTTTGCTCATGTTTCTGTTGTCATATTTCTAATATCATTTTGCTCAGGAATTTGTGTTTCACCTTTTGTTTTCTTGCAGAAGAACTCCTTTCAACATTTATTGAAGGGCATGTCTGGTGGTGGTAAATTCCATTAGCTTCTGGGAAAACTTATTTCACCTTCAAACTTGAATGATAATTTTGCAAGATAGAGAATTCTTGGCTGGCAGTTCTTGTCTTTTAGGACTGTGAACACTCTCTTCTTGCCTGGAGAGTATCAGGGTTGAAGTCCAGGTTAAACTTAATTTGGGAACCTTTATAAGTTTTTTTCCCTGCTTCTTGCTTTTTTTTTCCTTTATCTTTGAATTTTGATTATTGACAGTATGTATCTATTGATAGATGTAGGTCTTTTTATATTTAAAAATTTAGGTATTCTCTCTGCTTCCTGGATATCCATATTTAGTTCATCCTCTAGGTTTGGGAAATTCTCATTTAATATTTTTTAATAGGGTTTCTGCTCCCATTTTGTTTTCTTTCCCTGCTGGGATCTTGATGATTCTTAAGTTTCCTCTTTGAATTGAGTCTGATACCACTCTTAGCATTTTCTTGTTTTTCCTTTATATTGATTCGCTCTCTTCTTCTAAATGGGTGATTGAGTTGTTTTACATCTGAAATTATTTCTTCTGCCAGTTTGGTTCTATTTAAAGCACTTTATAAATTTGTCTGCCTTTTATATTTTCTCTTTATGTGATCTTATACATATATAATACATATACTCAATCTGTTTGGTGAAGAACTCTCTTTGCTCCTGGATCTCCTTTCTAAGATCTTGCATCTGCTTACATACCTTTGACTGACCTTCCAGTAGCTTATTTAGCATTTTTGATATTGTTGTTTTTAAAGTCTTCATTTGATACTTTCTCTATTTCTATATCCTTTATATTTGTCCCTGGACTTCTCATTTTGCTTTTCCACCTCAGTTCATATATTCCTTGCTACTTAGGCATGTTTGTTGCCTTTGTTTGCTATTTGTGTGTGTTAGCATGTATGTGTGTGTGTGGGTGCACACGCTCTCGTGTGTGAGTGAGTTTAGGGTGCTGGAGAATTAGTTTTATTTCTCTCCTTAGTTTCCCTTGGCATAAAGGTAAGAGCAAAGGGAATTCTGGGCATTAATATTTTAGCTCAGTTTGAGGAGTGAATTTGGTTGCGTTTATCTCCTCCTCTTTCATTCCACAGAGGCTCCATCTGAGTTTAGGTCATGTTAACTTTCTATCCTGTCTCCCTTTGTGCCGTTCTACTGAGGGTCATGATGTATGAAGTTTGAGTCTCCCATGGGGAGTACCTAGGTTTAGACCACTAGGCTCATGCTCTGGGACTAATTTTCACAAAGCAGAAGCCATCACTGTATGTGTGATGGGAGGGTGTATGCTGACTTGTCACCAACAATGGCTATTCCCACCTTGCCCCTGCCTCTGCTGCTGATTTTGCAGGGCTGCACACTCTTTGTTTACTTTCCCAAAGAATTTGTGTGTTATCTCATGAAAAGCTATTTTTATGGAGTCTGGCCTGATTTAGCCTGCATCTTTTGGTCTCTTCTGGGAAAGAAGATGGAGGGAGCTCTTTGTGCCCATGCCAAGCACAGAGTTCCCAATTTCCTGAGTCTGCACCTGCAAAGTTCCCAGTGTCCCAGGTCATGTCTGCACCCACTCATGTATTAGTGGAGTAACCCACAGGGAATTTCACAGTGTCCTGGGTTGCTCCTATTGTGCCTTGCATGGTTGACACCCAGCCAAGTCATGGCCCCTTTGGCTTCCGCCTGGATCTTCCTATGAGCAAATATTGTTTGTTTTAGTTGTTTTTGAGGGTGAGGGTGATCCCAACTTCTCCATTCTGTCATGTTGTGGGTGGAGTCAGAATGTGAAAGTAAGTTCAAGTGGAGATGTGAGAACTGCATTCTAGTGGGAAGTAGCTCAGTTTCCAGTGTTCACAGAACAAAGGATAAGATATCTCTACACAACACATGGGCTGTGTCTGTACAAGATAAAACAAGATCTTGAGGTTGCTTTGGTCAACCTAAGGTATTTTGTGTAAGCAGAAACTTTTGGTGCTGGTCTAAGAAGCTGGGGAGCCTATTAGGTGAGGTGCAAAAGATGAAAAGAAATTAATAACATGATCAGGGAAAGTATTCCAAGAGAGAGAACCACATGAGAACCTTCCCTTGTGGGGAAGGCACGAGGAAACATTTCAGACACTAAAAGAGTGATTACAGTTTCTAATTGCTATGATGATTGGAGTGCAGAAAGAGAAATATTTCTCTCACATTCTGACTCCACCCACAACATGGCAGAATAGAGAAATTGAGAGATATAAGAGATAAAAGGTGAGGCTAGATTGGCAGGCAGGGGTCAGGCTATGCAGGAACTTGTGAGTCACTTTAAGGATTTTAGTCTTTATGGGTAACCCACAGGGAATACACAATAATGTAAAAGATATAAATTTTAAAAATTTTTTAAAAAGAAAGAAAATATCGAATGGTTTCACTTATAGGAGGAATCAGGAAAAAAATAACAAAATAATAATAATAATAATAATAATAATAATAATAATAATAATAAAAACAAAACTAGCAGGCAACCGTGGATAAGAGACATTATACAAAGGAATGGGAGGAAAAGGGAGCAGGGCAGAGGAGAGAAGAGCACAAGAGACTATGCTGATGATTCACGGGTGAACTGGTAGTGGGAATTTTATGGGAAGTATGCAATGATGTAAAAGATATAAATAAAAAATAAATATATAAAGAAAGGATTTTAGTCTTTAAACTCAAAACAATAGGAAATATTAAAATGACCATAAAGAGAGGATTGGCACAAGCTGATGTTCTTGAAGATATCCTTTGAGACGGAGTGCAGTGAGTGAAGGAGGGAGTTGTAGACTTGATTTGTAGTTCATAAGAAATCTGATTAGCACAAAATGGAATAGAAAAGAACACAAGGGACCATGGAGATGGATCACGGGTGAATTGGTGGTAGGCTACTCAAGGGGAATACAAAATGTAAAAGACATAAACAACAATAAAAATATATATTAAAAAAAAGAAATCTGATTAGGAGCTATAAACTTGTTGCCTATGTATACTTTGGGTGGTCACTGAAGCTGAAGGTGTGAATCAATTTGTCTAGGTGAATGTATAGAGGAAGAAGGAGAGGGGACTTAATCTTTGAGGAAATGTAACATTTAATGGTGTGGTAGAGGAGAGTGAGTAGATAAACTGCCAGAGACCTGGAGGAAAAATTTTTTTTACAGAAACAAAGGAAAGATTGCTTCAAGGCTGGACAGATCACCAAAGATATATACTGCTAAAAACTAAAATGATAACTGAAAAATGTCCATTGGATTTAAAGACATGGTAGCCGTTGGTACCTTAGCATAAAGCCCTGCTTCTAGACTGACAAAAGTAGAAACAAGATGGGAAAGTTTTGTGAAGAATAAGGTAGCAATGAACAAAGAAAACTCTGAGACATAGAACTGTGAAGGGGAGGAAGGTGATAAAGTTGTAGCTAGAAGAAAATTAAAGTTCAAGTGAAATTTTTTTAATGGAAGAATTCTATTGCTGCTGTGACAAATTACCATAAAATTAGTGACTGTAAAGAACATATATGATGATGATGATGATGATGATGATGATGTTGTCATGTTGTAGGTCAAAAGATACAGTCTACAGCACAGATGAAATATTGGTCTTGAATGGGAAACTTCAGCATCCCCTTTCATTTTTAGACTAATACAATGCTCCAAATGGACTCCCATAATTTTGATCTCTTCTCCCTCTCCCCATTCTACAAGCTCCTAAGACAGATTAGTTTTCCTAAAGTTCAGCCTACTCAAAATCGTTTTTGAGCTCCCCTATTGTTCAGTGATAAAGCCTAGATTCTGTGTTAGTTGATGTCCTTCATGATATAGTAAAACAATGGTTTTCCAGAATTTCTCTGTACTCTTTACTCTTTGTGTTCATTTGTGCCGGGGTGTGTATCTGAGACCTTCAGCCAAATGAAATGGCTAATTCTTGCTTGGGATATGTCTCCACAGTCTGCTCATGTCTTTCCAGGTATGAATTTATTCTCTTAGTTTCTTTCTTTGTTGAACTCCTACCCATTTGTGGTAAGAGAATAATGCTTCCTACCACCCCTGACCCAGAGGCACCTGCCTTCTCTGGCAAGAACTTATGAATATATTATCTTACATGACCAAAGAGGCATTCCAAGTATAATTAAGGTTGCAGACATTGAAATGGAGAGACTATTTTGTATGATTTAGATGGAGACCAATGTAATCAAAAGGGTCCCTAAAAGTGCAAGCCCATGGGCATTAGTGGATGCAACGTGAGACAGACTTGACCTGTGGCTGGCCTTGAAGATGGAGGAAGGAGCCATAATTCAACATGGCCATTTTGAGCATTGTATTAGTCCAATGTGAAAAGGTCTCAGTTTATACTCAACAAGTTTACCTCAATCTTACACACACAAAGAAGTGAATTCAGCAATCACTCCAAATGGGCAAGAATCAGCCTCCCCTAGAGTCTCCAGAGAGGAGCATAGTTCTATCGGGGCCTTGGTTTTGGCACCTTGGTTTGAGCCCAGTGAGACCTCCAGAACTATGAAATAATAAATCTGTGTTGCTTTAAGCCATTGAGTTTGTGGTATTTTTTAGGGCAGCAATAGGAAACAATACACACTCCATGACCTGGTTCTAATTCAACATCTTCGAGAAACTGCCCTTTATGATTTCAGTCAGAAACGACAAACTTCTTTTCCTTTGAAACCCCCAGTATTACTGTATGTGACTTCTGGTGTCGTGGCTATTTGCAGATTTGTCCTAATTGTCCTTGTAGACTTTTAGCTCCTTGAGGTTAGGCCTTAATACTTAGGAATGCATAGTAACTGCTACAGTATTTACCCTTGCCTGCAGTGTTTACCCCTTGCTACTTAACAACTTAAATTTTTTTTGTTTCACATGGAAGTCCCAGAAATTAAACAAAACAACCCCAGAAACAAAATAACCATAATAAGCATACCCTTTCTCTTCTCTTTTTCTCCCAGGTTAAGCCTGCACCCTTAGGTTTATTGCAGCACTATTTATAATAGGTAAGACTTGGAAACAACCCAAATGTCCCAAAATATATGAGTGAATCAAGAAAATGTGGTATATATACATAATGGAATACAATTCAGTAATCAAAAAAGATAAAACTATGCAATTAGCAGCAACATGGTTGGAGCTGGAAGGGATTATGCTTGGTGAAATAAGTCAGAAAGAAAAAGAAAAATATCAGATGGGTTCACTTACAGGTGGAATATAAGCAAACCAAATAAGGGATCAAGGGAAAAAACAATAATTAAAAAAACAGCAAAACAAAACAAAAATAAACTGACATTTATAAACCAGAGACATTTTGCAGGGGAGGGGGAGGGACAGGGACCAAAACAAGGGTAGGAAGAGCACAAGGGACTATGGCGATGATGCAGGGGTGAATTGGCGGTGCAAATTCTAGGGGGACTACACCTGGGAGAAGAAAGCAACATGTACAAAAAGAACAATGATGTAAAATATATATTAAAAGAACCCAAAATTGAAAAAAATACATTACTCTTAATTCTGAAACTAGAAACTACTCCTTTACTATCGTTGGTGGCCCAAAAACCATTTGAATATTTACTATTAGCAGGATACTATTCTAGTTATATAATTAATTTTAATTAGTTTTTTGTGTCTTTTCTTTAAGGAATTAATAATAAATAAGAAAAGACAGAGACTTTCACCTGTAAATGGCAGCCGACAATCAGTGTATCATTTTTCCTAACTCTGTTAATAACGAGTTACATTCACTTCAAAGAGGACATGAGTCACTTAGGAAGGCCTAAGTCTGCATTTTGAAGTTTCTCTTCTAGAGTGGAATTCTTTTTTTTTTTTCCTTTTTTTTTTTTTTATACAAGCTGGGGTACAGGCCAGAGCTATGGGGTGGCGACAGGCTTCACCAGAGACAGAGTAGGGAGCAGAACAGGCAGATCAGAAATACACTGCTGAGGGGAGCAGTGGGTGAGGCAGGAGAGGTCTGCCACACCATGTGGGATTCTCCCCGGCTGGGTGTCGAACTCGCATCACCGCTGCGGACAGCTCCACAGCGCAGCGCTCAACCGCTGCGCCACCAG
>PVIJ01022712.1:0-15547 GCA_004024925.1 Scalopus aquaticus
GCTGCACATGGAGTGTTACCCTGGGGAGATGGGAGAATCCCAGAAATGAGAAAGAAACAATAATTTCACCCATTCTAACATTACACTTTCTTCTAGGAGCTGAGGCAGACCTTTTTTCCCCTCCCTTCTGGGACTTCAGACAAAGGCCAGGCTAACAGGGCACAGGCTCCTCCCTCCCCAGCCCCTGGGACTCCCCCAGCTCTGCTCTAGAGAGAAAATGGCTGCAGCCCACGGAGGAAGTGACCCCCGTGGGGAACAGAGGGGGTGTCAGGCTGGAGCTCCCTGGCTCTGAGGCCAGTGTGTTTTCTGTATGAACCCAAAGGAGAACAGCTTGAAGTAAACAGAGGGAGGGAGCTGTCGAGGTGGAGGTGCCACCACATCCTAGCAGGGGCCTGCCAGGGGGTCTTGCCCAGCTCCTTACAGCTCAGTCCAACTATGACATATCCCTAAACCTCCTCCCTGTCCTCAGACCCAGTGCTTTCTCAAGTCCTGTCAAAAATAGCTTCTTGATGGAATTTTTTCCATTGGGGTGTTGTACTGACTTTCCCCCTCAGAGTTGCCTTCTCTACAGTGTTTCTGCTCAGCGGTGTCTGAGCAGCCGCGGGAGTCCGTGTACCTCCTGCCTTTGAATTTGTGGGAAACCATCCCCTCATCCTGCATGAGAGTGAGGAGGTGATGGATAAGTCCTGAGGTCAGTGATTGATGGTGAAGATAATTTACTTTTTTTTTTTTTAAGAATTTTTATTTATTTATGTATACAAGCTGGGGTACAGGCCAGAGGCGTGGGGCGGCGAGAGGGTTCACCAGAGACAGAGTGTGGAGCCGAACAGGCAGATCAGAGATACACTGCTGAGGAGAGCAGCGGGCGAGGCAGGAGAGGTCTGCCGCAGCACCTTGTGGGATTCTCCCCGGCCCGGCGTCAAACCGGCATTGCCCGCGGCCAACAGCTCTACAGCGCAGCGCCCAACCGCTGCGCCACCGGGGAGGCCCTACTTTTTTTTTTTTTGCATATTCGTTTTTCCCTCATTATTGTATTATTTCTGTTGAGGCAACATCGGTTTACACACCGTGTGTGTTCAGAGGTACAGGGTCACACCTCTTCGGATGTTTGTTACCACATCACACCCTCCTAAGATTACATATTTCTAGAGTTTGTTTTGGTTTAATTTCTTTGTCCCTACTTTGTTTCTTTATATTCTACATGAAATCATCCAGTATTTTACTTTCTCCATCAAACTTATTTCACTTAGCATCATCCCCTCCACATCTATCCATGTTTGGCAAATTCAAGATTTTATCTTTTTCACAGCCGAATAGTATTCCATTGTGTATATACCTAGTGTTCTGTCCCACTCATTTGGTGTTGGGCACTTAGGTTGTTTCCATTGTTTGGTTATGGTAAACAGTGTTGCAATGAATGTAGGAGGTCCATATCCCTTGGAATTAGTGTTTTTACATTTTTGGGATAAATACCAAGGAGTGAAATGCTTGGCCATGTGGCATATCTATTTTGAATATTTTGAGGAACCTTCATTCTGCTCTCCATAGAGGCAGGACTGTATCAATGTGACATCCATAGAAAAGGAAGGTTCCAATTTTTCTGTCCCCATACCCCCACAAGGAAGGATGA
This sequence comes from Scalopus aquaticus, assembly GCA_004024925.1. Lineage (NCBI taxonomy): Eukaryota > Metazoa > Chordata > Mammalia > Eulipotyphla > Talpidae > Scalopus > Scalopus aquaticus. The sequence goes on from PVIJ01022712.1 coordinate 1,631, forward strand.
AGCCTACCAGGAATGAGAAGTTAAAAAGGAGGCAAAAGCAGCAAGATGGGGAAAGAAGAAAACTGAAGGAGGCACATGGAACAGAGAGACATGTGAATAAGAAACCATGCTTGCTTCTGAACCTTAAACTGGTGCCAGGGACTTGGGGACAAGGAAAGAGACACTTGAAAGAGACAAAGACTTGGGTGAGAGACCCATGGTGGGGGCTGACAATGGCAGCTGTTATCTTGATGTGGATTTTGATTTTGCTCTTTTCCTTCCAGAGTTGCCTGGTCCCCTTCTGCCACTTCTTATGAGTCCCCACCAGCAGGTGCCTTAGACTTGAGACAGGCACAGGGGCAGCAGGATGTGTCCAACTGTGTTTGGCTGGGCATTTACCCATGAGAGGACAGGTAACTTTGGGTGCTTCATTTAGAGACTATTTTAACTATATTCTTTTTCTTCTCATTTCTATTGCACACTAATTATATTATCATTCTTTTCTATTAAAGGTTTTACACACTATGCTATGATTTCTCTTTATTTAACTGATGACAGTACCCATTTAGAGTGATCAAGATTGAGGGTCTGGGGAACCCCTCATTTTGCCCGCTAACAGGACCAGACGCCATTCCCACCCACAGTGTACCAGAGTTCCTTTCCCTCCTTACCCTGCAATGGGTCATTGTCACAGGTATGAAGTGGTATCTCATTGTGGTTTTAATTGGCATTTTCCTGACACTACATGATGGTAAACATTTATCTATGTACATATTAGCCATCTGTAGAAAAGTGCCTATTTAGCTATTTTGATTGGGTTGTTTATTTTCTTATTTTGGAGTTCTCTGTGGATCTTGGATATTAAGCCATTGTTGGATACCTGGCTACTTCCTGCTGGAAGGGAGCAGAGTCAGGCAGGGCAGCGGTGTCAGAGCCAGTCTGTCCAGGGGGCCTGGGTACATAGTTGGTGGACTGGAGATAGCTGTAAACTGAAGGTTTGCAGAATTTACCCTGCTGGAGACAAAACTAACCAAGAGGTTTGAATACACAGGCCAAAGAGAAGGGCTAGTAGGAGTATGGCAAGGGGTTCAAGCAAGGGCAAAAAGAAGCCGTGAGTCGGGATGTAAGGGAATAAAAAAAAAGAAAAAGAAACGCATCCTTCAAGTCCAGGACTAGAAAGAACGTTGTATCTCCTGGTACCTGGGACAGCAAAGTATAGGGATTTGGCACCACCGGGTGTATGGGAATCACAGCCTGGTTAATTTGTCTTCAGTCTTGAACCAGACACCAAGAGCCATTTGGCTTTTTCACCCCTGAGATAGGAAAGCATCACGGGCTAGAGCAGGGAACCAGCAGACCCTGGTGTTTTAAAGTGTTGATAATGCCCGAAAGACCTGCTCTGGCTTCTGAGCTCAGTGAACACTGTATTTGGCAGGGATGCAGTACTGCTGGTTTTAACTTCATTTCAATGGGAGTGCAGGAAACTGCTCTTCCCACCTGTGACCCGTCAGACCAGACTGATGGGTCAATTTTCACAATTAGAGGCAAAATAAGGGGGCATAAGGAAGTGGCCCGCTGTTAGGCTGGCGAACATAAAGTGAAGCACCCACCTTGGCCAAGATAGCTCGGCCCAGAAGCGGGGTTGGGCATTCAGGGATCACTAGGAAGGCATGTGAAAAACAAAAGGAGGCCCAGAGGCGCCCCAAAGCAGGGGAGTGGTGTAAAATACCTAGTAATAGTTTTTCCGGCTACCCCCTTAACTGTCACCCCATTAGATGTTAACAGTAAGGAACAAGATTGGAGGACAGAGTACATGGCCCCAGTACCCAGCAGAAAGTCTACCGAATGGCCCTCCACTTCAAGACGGACCCCAGGCTCTGATGATGAAATTGAGAGGGCAGGGGCGCTCAGAGCCTCTGGGTCCTGTCGGAGTTTCGCAAGGACCAGCCCCAGTTTCTGCACCCGAGGACAGTCCCTTCTCCAGTGACTACCCTGACATTCGGGGGATGGTCTTAGAGGCAACTTCTGGCTGTCCAGAAGCCGATCTCTTGGCCGAGGCACTCTCTTCGAAAGTGCCCTGTGCGGCCACACTGCAAGCACCTTGCCTTCTCTCTTGAAACCATCCCTGAAGGTGTAGGAGCAGCCACCAGAGCCTCTGCCTTGATAGAGCCTGTAGGGTTTTTCCTTTTCCTCTCCTGATCCCTGTTGTAAAAGACTTGCATGACAATAGTCAGGAGATTTTCCAATGATATCTGAGGGCTTATGACCAATTTTTATAATTTTCTCCTGATATCAGGGGCTGCCTATAGTACAAATTTATCCTTTAGTAAAGGCTGGCCCTCCTAGGACTCTGGGCCTACATTTGTATACTTAAACAGTGCCTCCCTGAGTTGATCTAAGACTGCAGGACTCATCCTTTTCCTGAGTGACCTCAGAAAGCTTAGTATAGCTAAGAGACTTTTGTTTGGCTGTCTCCAAACCCCTCACCATGTATTTCACAAAGTGAATTTCTAAGAACATGTGAGTCTCATCATTAAAGCTTCAGCCTGGATCTCCCAAGGGAACTGCCTGGGCTCCTGCAATATGTGCAAGAAATCCGATTTGGTTTCCTGGCTTCAGGCAGGTTCTGCCAGGCTCTATGTGCTGCCAAAGAGACTTGTGGGTATGTCTGGTGTCGTATAGAATTTGTTGTTTTAAATCCGACATGCACCAGTGACTGTAAGCTGTTCAGAAGAAATATTGTCATTTTGTTTATTAGCCCTGGCTTGTTCTTGTGTATAATCTCCAAACCTCACCTTTTCTTTTTTCTTTTTTTAATTTGCATTTTCTGTATCAGAAAAGCCATCAATACAGAAGTTATTTCTGGATCATCTGTAAAAATTGTCTTTTGTTTTTTTATAGCTTTGGCTAAGGGAATTAAACCAACAACTGAGTCCTTCTGAAAAGGATTGTTATGGGAACATTTATTTTTAGGACTTTTACTTGCAGGGTAATTTTCCCTTTTATTTAGTGGTATTAAAGGTATCAAAGCTGAGGAATATCCAGTACCTCATTTTTATATTCAGGTTCTTTTTTCAAAGTTTCCCAGAAGGGTTCCAAAGCTGTATCCCCACTAGATTGTCATACCTTATTTATGGTGCCTTTTCAGAGTTTCACTGATTCATTCCCAAATTTCTGCATCCAAAACAATTCATCCAGGAACCACGGAGAAGTCTGAATGACTTTATCTAATAACTTATTTAAGCTCTCAGTGGAGCCAGTGGCTCCACGCTGTTCTAATAGACATCTTTAAAGGGTTGCATAATAATGATGAGCCGAATTCTGCCCCATTTGTTACCCAAACTTTCAAAACTCCCCTCTCAGTCAGTCGCGACCAATGACTATAGAGGTTAGCTAGAGAACACACCACATGCACCTTTCTGAGGTTCGATGATTCGGGACCCTGTTCAGAAGCCACTGCCACAGACAGCCAGACAATGGATGAAGTTCTCAGCTATTACAAAGACTCAGAGTCTAAAGAAATTCACAGCAGGGGGAGGCCGGGGAGAGCACCATCTAGAGCAACTCTGCCTCTCACTCTCCCAGCCCAATCTTTTTTATTAAAGATATGAACAAAGGAACAGCAAATAGCACACAATTGTGTCTATGCTTATACAAATTAATAAGTTACTGCTGGAACAATTTCTCTAGTACGTCCTCAGAGAACAGGAGTTAATTCTGGGAAGAAGTTCTGTTTGCAGAACTTCTAACCTCCTGGAACTCCATGTGCAGAGTAAACAAGTAAAAACAAAACACTCCACCTCTCCTTAGGGCAACTGGCTGCCAACAGGTGGTCCCCAGGGAAAGGGGAGGTTCCAGTTCTCTGCCCAAACCAGGGAAAAGGTGTAGCTGAATCATACACAATAACAGAATAATATCTATAACATAAGAGTTCTATGTAGATGAAATTATATGACTCACATTAATAGTTTAAAACCTAGCTTTGTACATAAAATATTCTCAGAAACAACGGCTATTAAAATATTTCTCGGCAGTTTGTCATGTTTTTTGTTATTATATGTATATATAATATTTCACTCATTAATTTGTTTTATTTTTTTCCAATTGTTATTTTTATTTATGTCTTTTACATTACTGTATATTCCCCATAGGTTTCTGTTATGATTCATAGTTGAAAACTCTAAATTTAAAGATGTCAAATTAATTATCCAAGACTACGCAGCTATTACACAAGCAGTCTTACGCTGTTTTGTTTTGTTTTAAATTTTTATGGAACGAATGGTCAATTTAAGAAATAAATACCCCACATGGGAAAATTAAAAAAAAAAAAGGTGTAACTGAGTATGGAGGGAAGAAGCTGGAGAGAAGAGAGAAGAAAAAGGGAGAGGAGGGTGAGCAAGGAGACCTGGAGGAGGCACATGGAGCAGGGAGACATGTGAAGAAGCTACACTTGCTACTCGGCCTTGGACTTGGAACAAGGACTGGGGGACATGGAAGGAGAAACTTGTAACAGATGTTGGTGACTCATGGAATGTTACAATGGCAGATTCTATCTTGATTTTGACTTTGCTCTTTTTTCCAGACTTGTCTGGCCCCTTTTGCCCCTTTCCTATGGGTCCCCACGATGAGATGCCTCAGACTTATGACAAGTTTTGGGGCCTCAGTGTCCTTACTTTGGGCCAACCTTGTTAGGTTGGGCATATACACACGAGGGGATGGATAGTTTGGGTATTTGATTTGGAAACCATATTCTCTATTCTTTCCCTTCTCTTCACTTTATTGCACAGTAATTGTATCAAAGTTTCCTTCCATTAAAGGTCTTATGTGCTAGAGTATGTTTTGCTTTGATGTGGTGATGGTAGAACCCATTTAGAATGGGCAGGTTTGGGGTTCTAAGGTTCCCCTCACCCTGACTGGTAACAGAACCTCCTTTTTCTATGGATATCACACTGTTACAGTCCTGCTCCTAGACAAAACAAAATGAAGTTTTTCCTCAAAACATTCAAAATATACCTGCTGCATGATCAAGCATGCCATTCCTTGGTGTTTAAGTAAATAATTGAAAACACTGTTTCCAAAAGATATGCGTCTCCTGTCTTCACTGCAGCCTTGTGTACAATAACCAACTATGGAAAGAACCTAAGTGCCCAACAACAGATGAGTAGATTAAGAAGAGGTGGTAGACAGACACAATGGAATACTACTTAGCTTTGAAAAAGTTGAAATCTTGAATTTGCAACAACATGGATAGATGTGGAGGGGATTATGCTAAGTGAAATAAGTCAGAAGGAGAAAGTAAATTACTGGATGATTTCACTCATATGTAGAATATAAAGAAAGCAGGGACAAATGAAACTAAACCAAAACAAACTCTAGAAATATGACTCCAGAATTGAGGCTGTTTTTTGGGGGGGTTGAGGGTAGAAAACAAGTGGGAAGAGGGTCCAATGGACTATGGTGAGGACTGTGGGTGCCCTTATGGTGGGTGTGATGTGGTAACAAACATCTAAAGAGATGTGACTCTGTGCCTCTGAACACAGATAGTGTGTAAATGGATGTTGCCTCAATAGAAATAATGCAATGAGGGAATAAAGAAGCTCTCTTAAGCAAAAGAAAAAAGTTAATTGGGTTTTCCATCAATCACTGACCTCAGGCCTTTGCCTTCACCTCCTCACTGTCGTGGAGGCTGAGGGGCCAGTTTCCCACAAAGTCAGTCAGGAGGTGACTCCTGAGGCAGCTCAGACATGGCTGAGTAGAAACACTGCAGAAAGGGCGGCTCTGAGGGGGGCCAGAGACTGAGAGTCAGATAAACCCCAGTGCTGAGTGAGAACCTGGTTCCTAGTGAGAGGGGAATGAGTGCATGTGCGTGTGTGTGTGTGTGTGTGTGTGTGTGTGTGTGTGTGTATGTGTGTATAACAGGAGAGACAGGGCGCACAACATAAGAAAATTGGAGGACAGTTACATATCAAGCCCCAGCATAAATAAATTCAAATACCACACAGAGTGAAGAATGTCAATACAACACCCCAAGAAGAAAAGTTCTATCAAGAAGCTATTTTTGAGGACCTCCCTGATGGCACAATGGGTTAAGTCTCAGCACTATGAAGCTATCAGCAGCCACTGCAGCAAGAGTTCAATTCCCTGCCAGGGAGCTGACCCACAGGGCACAGCAGACTTCTCCTGCTTCACCCGCTGCTCCCCTCAGCAGTGTATCTTTGTCACTCTGCCTGTTCTGCTCCCCACTCTGTCTCTGTCACCACCCCACTTCTGGCCTACACCCCAGTTCTTGTATGCATAAATAAATAAATCTTTAAAAAAGGAGGCTATTTTTGAGCAGGAATTGAGAAAGCATTGGATCGAAGGAAGAGGAGGAGGTTTACAAATAAGTAATGGTTGGAGTGAACTGTAAGGAGCTGGGCAGGACCACCTCCAGGCCCCCTGCTAGGATGTGGTCACACCTCCACCCCTGACAGCTCCCTCCCGCAGTCACCAGCGTTTACTTCAATTTCATCTCCTTTGGGGATCTCTGTAGAAGACCCACTGGCCTCAGAGTCAGGGAGCTCCAGCCTGACACTCCCTGTTTCCCACTTCCTCCGTGGACTGCAGCCACTTTCTCTCTAGAGCAGATCTGGGGGGAGTCACAGGGGCCGGGAAGGGAGGAGCGTGCACCCTGCTGGCCTGGCCCAGGGTCAGGATGAGCACAGGTCACACCAGTCACTGAGCTGAGCCTTTGTCTAAGTCCAGGGAGGGAGGGGGAGATGGAGCAGGGTCTGCCTCAGCTCCTAGAAGAAAGTGTAATGTTAGAGGGGGTGAAATTATTGTTTCTTTCTCATTTCTGGGGTTCTCCCATTTCCCCAGAGTAAACCTCCATGTGCAGCAGGGAGAATCTTAGATAAACCCAGGCTAGTTCCCTTACCTCCTTCTGAAACCAGGCGGACAGGACACAGCTGCCCAGGCTCTGAGGCAAGAGCCTCCAAAAAGCCCCAAAAGGCCAAAAGGCCAAAAACAACAAAGGACAGTGCCTGATGAGAGGACAGGTCACTGTCTGTGGGTCTCACCCATGCGCACAATTGCAAAAGACTTCAGGCTACAGGAACAACAACAACAAACATGGGGTTTATTTTACAAACAGGGGACAGAGAGCTTACTGCATCCTCAAGTGGTGGCCACCTCACCCAGAAAGCATCAGTGATGGTAGCTCTCTGTGAGGTATTGGGTAATACCAACAAACAGCTCTGTGAGTCACCAGGCCAAGGACCTCTGGGGCTCCTTTCAGGCAACGTCAGAAACAGGACCAGAGGCCCAGTCTCTGCAGAGTCTTTCTGCTTCTTTTCCTGCTCGGAGGGCGGCTTCTGGATGCTTCTTTTCCTCCCTGGAGGCCAGGAACGGAGTCTTCCCCTTCCTTCTTCGGAGCTTGGAACCCTCTTCTTTCTTCTTCACCGCGCTGCGCTGTCACGCAACCACCCTAACCAAGCAGGTTCAGCAACAGTCCAAGCAGACTTGCTCTGCTAGTCATTTATATCATGCTCCTTTTATTATTTATGCTCCACACACCATCGCACCAAACCACGAAAACGGCTACTCCACTCACCTGTGACTAACTGCTATTCTGCTTCCCTATGACTGACTGCTATTCTACTCCCTTAGGACTTAACTGCTATTTTACTTCCCTACCACTAACTGCTATTCTATGCTAAGCCACGCCCCCAGACCAGCCATCAGGCAGTCAGTGCTTCAGCCTGGAGGCCCATCCCCAAGGGAGGGCAGGAAAGCCTGAAAGGGCTCCTGCCTACCCCCACAATCCATCCCCTCAGGGTTTTCTGCCAAACAGCCAAAAAAATAAAAAAAAAAAGCAGCAAAACTAAATACAATAAAATACAACAGACTACAACACAATATAACTAAGCCCAATTCCTCCTAGGGGCAAAAAGATAAAGAAGTTATTGGTACCAGCAATAGGAGATCCCTCCCATCTGGCAACACACATGCCAATTTTGTGTCCGAAGATAATATTGTAGCTGGCATCAGTGGTCTTCCAGGTTGTGAGTACCACACTCACTTTGCCAGTAAAAAAGTATCAGAAGGCTCTACATGCAATAAGAGTGGTGAGTTCTGGGCCTCCCCGGTGGCGCAGTGGTTAAGCGCTGAGCTGTGGAGCTGTTGGCAGTGGCGACGTGAGTTCGACGCCCGGCCAGAGAGAATCCCACATGGCATGGCAGACCTCTCCTGCCCTGCCCGCTGCTCCCCTCAGCAGTGTATTTCTGATCTGCCTGTTCTGCTCCCCGCTCTGTCTTTGGTGAACCCTCTCGCTGCCCCACGCCTCTGGCCTGTACCCCAACTTGTATGTATAAATAAAAAATAAATCTTTAAAAAAAAAAAAGAGTGATGAGTTCATAATGGACCATAAAGTCAATACAAATGTTCCTTTTAAAATTCCCTTCTGTCTGCCACACCAGGATGGGTAACACGCACCCGTGGCAGCCACTGTGCAGTCACCCATGGTGTTACCTGCAAGTCAGCCTCCAGGCCACGACCCCACGGGGCTATCAGAGCCACCCAGAGCACATGAGGAGCCTTCACAGTCCAGGGCCACTCCCAGTCCACAGTCTGCCCTGGGTCCACCCTGGTCGGGGCTGGCAATAAAATATTGCCCTGCTGTCCAAATCCAGGCTTTAACTAAATATCCGAAGTCTGTATTTGCAATTGCATGGGAGCAGTGGCACGATGCAGCAGATCCTCCACCAGGGCCAGGCCGCCTTCCTTGCTTCTCTCATTTAGTGTTTGCAGCACATCCCACAGGCGTCGGCTCCACCCTGCCAGCGTTGGAGTGGGGGCCACAGCCCTCAGTCCTTGCTTTAGCAGCTGTTATAACTCTCTATGATCCCTGCAGCTTTGGGGAGGCTCAGGAAAGCAGGGAAGCATCTCTTCAAGCCCAGAGAGAAATGATCTAGAGACTAAGCAAAATCATTTGCTTTTTTTTAGAAGTCAAACCGCAGAGGACACTGACATGCCCCCAAAACATGGCGGCGAACAGACGCTAGGATCAGGCTCTCCCACAAAAAATCGATTTATGGAGAAAAATATCCCTAACTTTGAGAGCTGACTAGAAGAGAACTGGATACCCTACACAATACAATCAACCCTGGGGGTGCTTTAGACTTAAAAATAAGCCGAAGAGTTGGAGTAAAGAGACGAGAAAAGACATCAGACCCCACAGAGAGGAACAGCAGCAAGGAGAGGTGGGCGAACCAGCTTCCCTGAGAGCCACTGAATACGAGGTTAGAAACTGCGGTGAGGTCGGAGGGCTCTGGCCAGCTGACTGGGAGCATGACCCCCACTCCCCCACCCCATGCCCCCCCCTTCCCTGTGTGGCAGCCCTGAAGTGCAGGAAAGCGCGAGGGTTACTGTGTCCCATCCCCACCTGGGGCTAGGTAACATCTTAATGGGGAGAAAGTCTAAGCAAGAAACATCCCCCCACTGGTTTCTAGGTGATAAATTGGCCAGAGGAACTGGTTAGGTTGGAAAACCTCCTGCTGAGACCACCTCAAACACTCCTGGCCTTAGATTGTAACTTGATCCCAACCTGATGGGAGGAGTGGCTATTAAGAACTACTGACTGACAGTCCCCAAAACCCCTCCCATACCTGTTGCTGGGGTACAGGCTTCTGCTGGAACTATCTCTGACCACACCCTCCCCTGCAAAGTGTCAGCATCTTGGCATAGGGAGGGCAGTAGAAAAAAGACCTCAGCTGGTGGTGAACATGGCCCAGCACTTGCCCCACCCCCAAACTCTAGGTGGCTGCACACTGGCACCTCAGAAACTAGGGAAGGTGAAACTCTGATCAACAGCCACCCACAGCCTCCTCCCCTGCATCCCTTCGTGGAGTAGTGGGGCCCAAGCAATAGAAAAGAAACTAAGACCAGGAGCTCCCAAACCCTCCCCACCAGACGCAACCCCAGGGGCAGGAATAGCCCCAGGCAAACATTGGAAGAAAGGGAAAAAAAGGAGGGGGGAGAAAGAATAGAAAGACTCCCAGCAAAAACTCCCAGCAGCAACAGCAAGACAACAACAACATCTGTCACTGGAAAGGAGGGCTTGAACCCCAGCAGGGGGCCCAACCAGAAACCCCAGAACCTAAGAGCAAAAGGACTACAGAACTCCAAATTCACATCTCTGCAATACTTTATTATTTTATTATTATTATTATTATTTTTATTTTATTATTATTATCTTCTTCTTTTTTCTTTTTTTTTTTTTTACTTTTAACCTACCTTTTTCTCTTGGTCCTTCATTCCTACTTTTCTCCATCTTCATTCTCCTTTTCTTTGCTTTCCTTTTTTTTCTTTCTTTTTTACTAAAAACCACACCTTCATCTTCCCTAATTCAACACGAACCAGAAGCACACTGGAGACACGCCACGAGAAACACAGAAATTCAACAAAGAAAAATAAGAAAATCCAGAAGATACCCAGCCACAGCCAAGGCAACTCAGACACTAGGGAACCAGTGACACTCCTGAGCAAGTAAAACCAGGAATCATGCCTGCCGGCACCAGCGGAAAACTACGAACAGAGCAAAGCAGAAAACCAACAACAGGAAGGAAAAAAGTCACAAATGATCCTCAAAACAATACACCACAGAAAGAAAATCCCTCCCCAGAACCCATTAATATGGACATAGAAGATTACATCCACCTAACAGATAAAGACTTCAAAATAACCATAAAAATGATAGAATTAAATGAAAAGAACAAAGAACTGACGAACGAGAATGAATCCATAAAGAAGAAATTGAAGGAACTGGAAGATTTAAAAGAACTGAGGAATGAGAACAAATCCATAAAGAAGAAATTGAAGGAAATGGAAGATTTAAAAACATTAGTAGAGAAGCTAAAGAAATCCAGGGAAAGCCAGAAAAGTGAATTAAAAGATATACAGGGAAGAATAAGCATTCTGGAAGAAAAAGATACTAAGAGAATCAAGACAGAGGGGAAAGAGAAAAACAAGGGAAAAAGAATGAGGAAAAGCTTTGAGAACTATCTGACACCATGGAAAAAGGAAACATCAGAATCATAGGAATCCCAGAAGGAGAGGAGAGAGACAAAGGAACAGAGAAACTTCTCAAGGAGATAATTGAAAAGAACTTCCCAAACATGAAAAAGGAAACAAAAATTGACATATAGGAAGCCAGACGATCTCCATATTATTACAACGAAAAAAAAAACAACCTGCAAGACATATGATAGTAAAACTATCAAGAATTCAAGAAAAAGAAAGTATATTGAAAATGATGAGGGCAAAGAAACAATTAACCTATAAAGGAAAGCCAATCAAGCTGATATCAGATTTCTCTGAAGAAACACTACAGGCAAGAAGAGATTGGAGGGACATATATAACACACTACATGCCAACAAATGTCAGCCAAGAATACTCTACCCTGCAAAGCTCTCATTGCTCTATGAAGAAAAAATACGGACCTTCTCCGACAAACAGACTACAGAAATTCATCACTACCAAACCCCCACTCCAAAGAATACTAAAAGAAGTCAATGAAGACAAAACCAACAGAAGAAAGACCAGGAAACACAGAATAGTTAAGGATTAGAACCACAAAAAGGTAAATAAACAAACAAACAAAAAATATGGATGATGGTATATCAATATTAACTCTAAATGAAAATGGACTAAACACACCAATTAAAAGACACATCATAGCAGGATGAATCAAAAAACAAAACTCAACCTTCTTCTGTCTACAAAAACACATTTAATTGAGAAAGATAAACAGAGATTAATAGTTATAGGATGGAAAACAATCCTACAAGCAAATGACTAAGAAAGAAGGCAGGAACAGCTATACTTATATCAGATAAAATAGACTTCAAACTTAAGAAGGTAAAAAAAGACAAAGCTGGTCACTACATCATGATAAAGGGGACAATAAAATAGGAGGATATAACACTCATCAACATCTACTCCCCAAATGAAGGAGCGCCAGAATATATCAGACAATTATTATCATCCCTGAAAACAGACATTAAAGAAAATACATATATAGTAGGAGACATCAACACCCCACTTTCTCTATTGGACAGATCAGAAGACAAAAAGTAACCAAGGACATTAAAGCTCTAAATAAGGACCTAGACCACATGGGATTAACAGATATCTATCGATCACTTCACCCCTCAAAAATTGAATACACATTTTTCTCAAGTGCGCATGGAACAAACTCCAGGATGGATCACATATTAGGTCACAAAACAAACCTCAACAGATACACTAAGATCTAAATCATACCAGCCTTCTTCTCTGATCACAAAGTAGTCAAACTGGAAATAAATCATAAAAAGGAAAAAAGAAACCTCCTTACCTCATGGAGACTGAAACCCACACTACAGGAAAACCAATGGATCAACAAAGAGATCAAAGAAGAAATTAAAAAATATCTAGAACTGAATGACAATGAGGACACATCTTTCCAGAACATCTGGGACACAGCAAAAGTGGTAATAAGAGGAAAATACATAGCATTACAAGCTCACATCAAGAAACAAGAAACAACCCAAAGAAACAATTTAATTTCACATCTCAAAGAACTAGAAAATGAACAACAAAAAACCCAAAAAGACAGTTTAAGAAAGGAAATAATAAAAATCAAAGCAGAACTAAATGAAATGGAAATTAAAAAAACAATCCAGAAGATTAACGAAACCAAAAGCTGGTTCTTTGAAAAAATAAACAAAATGGAAAACCACTAGCCAGGCTTACAAAGAAAAAACGAGAGAAAACACAAATAAATAGTATCATAAATGAAAAAGGAGAAATCACAACGGACACAGCAAAAATAAAAAAAAATAATCAGAGATTACTATAAACAGCTATATGGAAACAAGTATAACAACCTAGAGGATATGGACAAATTCCTAAACCTATACAATCACCCAAAACTAGACAAAGAAGATATAGAACACCTAAACAGACCAATCACAAGTAGTGACATTGAAACAATAATTAAAAACCTCCCCCAAAACAAAAGCCCAGGACCAGATGATTTCACAAATGAATTCTACCAAACATTCAAAAACGAAATAGTTCCTATATTACACAAACTCTTTCAAAAAATCGAGAAGGAAGGAGTAATACCAAACACATTCCATGAAGCAAACATTACTCTAATACAAAAACCAGTCAAAGATAACACAAAAAAAGAAAACTACAGACCAATCTCTCCAATGAACACTGATGTAAAAATATTTAACAAAATCTTAGCCAACAGGATCCAACAATGCATCCAAAAGATAATACACCACAACCAAGTGGGATTTATCCCAGGGACACAAGGATGGTTCAACATCCGAAAATCAATCAGTGTAATCTAACACATCAACAAAAACAAAAATAAAGACCATACGATCTTATCAATAGATGCTGAGAAAGCATTTGACAAAGTGCAACACCCATTTATGATAAATGCCCTTGAAATCCTTGGGATAGAAGGAACATACCTTAACATAATAAAAGCCATATACGACAAACCCACAGTCAACATTATCCTCAACGGTGAGAAGCTGAAGGCCTTTCCACTAAGATCAGGAACAAGACAAGGATGTCCACTCTCACCATTGCTTTTCAATATAATACTGGAAGTCCTAGCCAGAACAATAAGACAAGAGAAAGACATTCAAGGAATCCAAATAGGAAAAGAAGAAATTAAACTGTCTCTATTTGCAGACGATATGATAATATATATACAAAACCCTAAAAACTCCATAGAAAAACTACTCAAAATAATAGACCAGTTCAGTAAAGTAGCAGCATACAAAATCAATGCACAAACATCAGTAGCCTTCCTATATGCAAACATCCAATCTGAAGAAGAAATTAAGAAATCCATCCCCTTCAAAATCAATACCAAAAAAATCAAATATCTGGGA
>PVIJ01022713.1:0-15537 GCA_004024925.1 Scalopus aquaticus
CGGCTCCAGCCCCAGCTGCGTGCCCAGGTACGCGCCCGCCGCCCCGCCCGCGCGCCCTGCCGGCCCGGCCCGCGCCGCGACCCCCGGCCCCGCCCTCGCGGCCTCCGCCCGAGCCCCGCGCCCCCGCGCCCCCCGCGCGCCGCGGCCGCGCCCGGACCCCGGCCTCGGGCCCCGCGCGCCGCGGCCCCGCCTTCCACCTGCGCGCGGGCGCACCTGAGGCCGCGCTCCGGGCCGAGCGGCCGCGGGCGCGGTACCCTGCGCGGCCAGCCCGGCGGTGCGGCGCCCCGGGCGCGGCTCTCGCATCCCGCCGACCGCTGCCCTCCCGGAGACGCGCGCTCCCGGGCGGCGCCCCCGCCAGGGCGCCCACTGCCCGCTCGTCCGGGGCCGGTGCCGGGTCGCTTTGTTCCCGGCCCGCCGTCCCCGCGGGCTGGGGCAGGAGGGGCGCTCTCTGGGAGTCTCTGCGGGGCCTGCGGGGCGGGGGGGCCCGCGGAGGGCGCTGCGCCCGAGACCCGCCGCCCTACGCTCGTGCTGTGCGCGGGCGCGCGCCCCGCTGTCACCCCTGGGCTGCCCGAGGCCCCGCGCCGGCCTGACCCTGCGCCCCGGGCCGCCGCGGGCGGGAGGGGCCTTAGCCCCGCTGGGGAGCAGCCGGCTGGGTGTGGGGTCTCCGCCGGGAACGTGTCTCCCCGGCCTCAGCCTGGTGGCGCGTGCCCTCCCCGGACGGCTGTCCTTGGCTTTGCTGGTGAAAGGGGCTCCGACGCGAACGGGGTGGGTGCGCCCCGCGCCCCCGGTGGGGCCCTGCAAGGGGGCCGGGCCCCTCCCCCAACTGCCCCCCGCTGGCGGCCCGGCCGCTGGCCCCGGGCGCTGCGGGCGCCCTGGACTCCCTGGTCTTCTGCCTTCTGCCGCGGCCGCTGCCCCGCGGGTCTGCACAGCCCTTTCCCTGGCTCCCGCCGGCCGCTGCTGGCCCATGTGGTCTGCGCCTCCCCACGGCCCTCCACCTGCCTTCGCCTTGGGGCTCCCGGTGGGCGCTGCGGCCGGCTGTCTCTCGGGGCCAGCGGGGCCCTGCCCCTGGGCACTCACGGGCCGGGCCCTACTGAACCCCCAAGTTGGCGGGTCGTGGTCACTTGGGGCTGTGAGATCTGCAGCCTGAGTGTCCGTCCTGCCCCCGGCTCCGGGCAGGGCTGCCTGCCCGGCCGGCGAGGGCAGCCGCGGCTCCGTGTGGGCCGTGTCCAGGTGGCGGGCCCGCAGCCCAGGGGGCCGTGTGCCTGGCGTCCGAGCTGGTCACAGCCCGAGACCTGCCCGCCGGCCTGTCCTCTGGCCAGCCGTCCCCAGCGCTTTCTCGTGGCCGTCCCTGTGGGGTGTTTGGAACTTTGCACCTGGGGGTGCCCCCTCCCCCCAGCAGCCCAGTAGCCCTGGCCAGTAGGTTCTAGGGGGACGGAGGGCTGCCGTGAGCTGGACAGCCCCGCCTGCTGGCCAGGGACCCTTCCCGGGCGCTGGTCCCGCCGGTGCCTCGCGAGGCGCCGCCCCCTTGCCCCGTAGATGTCTGCGGCGTCCCCGGTCCCTGGTGCTGACCGCTGGGCCGGCCCTGCTCAGGGCTGCCCGCGCCCCCGCCCTCCCCTCACCTGAGCTCCGGTGGCCACCCTGGGGTTGCGGTGAACTCGGGGCACCCCTGGCGGGGCCGCCAACCGGGTCGTGCCCCCCATTTCTCCGGGGGCTGCGGTCAGACGGTCACACCAGCCCCCAGCAGGGCCTCCCTGGGGCCTGTTCCGCGCCCCTGAGCGTCCCCCGCAGGTGTGGGGCCCTGGACGGGCCTGCCTGCCCGGCGTCCACCTGACCGGCCCCTGCCCGGCTGAGCCGCGCTCCTGCCCGCTGTGGCCCCGCGCCTGCCGCCGCGGCTCTGCCTGGGCCTCCACCGTCCTCCCGGCCGTGGGCCCGTCCCGCTGCTTCCGGCGTCTCCGCCTGCGTGTGGGGCGCC
The DNA here is from genome assembly GCA_004024925.1 of Scalopus aquaticus. Taxonomy (NCBI): domain Eukaryota; kingdom Metazoa; phylum Chordata; class Mammalia; order Eulipotyphla; family Talpidae; genus Scalopus; species Scalopus aquaticus. The sequence continues at coordinate 1,973 of PVIJ01022713.1, forward strand.
CCGTGCTGTGCTGCCTCGGGCGGTTTCCGTCCCCTGCCCAGCCGGGCTCCTGGGCCAGTCCCCGCGGGTGGCCTGGGGCTCCATCTCCTTCCCGGGGCGCCCTGGCCGCTGCTCGGTGGGGACGCCGGGCGGAGTCCTGCGGGGGCAGGGTCCAGTGGGACTCGAGCGCAGACTGGGGTTTTTGCCTCTGAAAGACCCCGCTTCCCCGGGGGCCGCGGAGCTGGGGCTGGTGGGCAGGCACAGGCGGGGGGCGGGGCCGGGCGGGGGCGTCTGAGCAGCGGTGTCGGCAGGGGAGCCCCCTGGGTGCCGGGGAGGCGTGGGGCCTGCCCGGGGACCGCGGCCTGGGGCTGAGCTGGGCGCTGGGGGCCGGCTCCTCACCCGTCCGCAGCGCCCTGCCCAGCAGGCCCCGCCTCCCCGCCGCGCCTGGGGCCCCCAGCGGGGTTTCCGGGGGCGCCTGCCTGCAGGTCGGGCGCTTGGCAGAGCCGCCTCCCTGGCCGCTGTCCTGGCCTCGGGGGCGCGCAGCAGGGACACCGAGGCGGCACCGCTGACCTGCCCTGACCAGCGGGAGCCGCGTGCAGCAGGCCCTGAGGGAGGGTCCTGGGTGCTGCCCCACCGCCTCCCGGGCCGGCCCAGGTGTCCAGGCTGCTGCCCGCTGGGACCCCGAGGCCAGCAGGCGCTGCCCACCCCGGTGCTGCCCACAGAGGCTGCTGCGACTGAGCGTGGACACCGGTGCGCCCTGGACCTGCCGCCCGAAACGCTGGAGGCCAGTGCGCATCCCCGGCGTGGGCTGCGCTGGCCAGGGGCTGCCAGCCGGCTGCCGTGGCCCTTTGTCCCCTCGGTGTGTGGACACTGGCCCTTTGTCGGTCAGCTCCACGCCTCCGCCTGCCGCGGTCAGCTGCTGACCGGCTCCGTCAGGAGCATTTCTGCCCGAGGGGCCCTGGCGGCTCCGCCCCGCTCAGCGCCCAGAGCAGGGAATGCACTGCCCGCGGCCAGCCGGGCCGCTGGACGGCGCCGTCCTGCGCGGAGGGCCGGCCCTGTCCTTCCCCAGGGGCCCAGGAGGGAGGACAGGGCTGGCTTCTCGCCCGCCCCGTCCCTGCCCATCTCGGCCCTCGGGCCAGCTCGCCTGTGGCCCCCGCGGCCATGAGCTTGAGGCGCGGGGCGTCCCCGGGGTTTGTCTCTGGGGTGTGAGCCCCGCCCCCTTCCCCGAGGCGCCCGTCTTCGCCCGGCCTGGAGGGTGACCGGGTCTCGGCGTGCAGTGGCCAGTGCCCCTGCCAGGGCGGTCAGGGCCTGGCCTCCGTGGTCCCCTGGCTGTCGCCGGCGAGGGAGCGCGCCCTGACTGGGCTGGAGCGGCCGCGTGGGTGGGTGCCGGTCAGCGCACCCCACGGCCCGCCCCGTGCGGAGAGCGCCGGCACCCCGACCATCGCCCGGCCACCGTCCACGGGCCCTGACCCGGCTCCGGCCCATCCTTTGCAGGGTGGGGCGTGGGGCGTCCGGCTCTTGCGGGGGCCGCGGGCTGGGCCCTGGCCGTGGGCAGCAACCTGAGCCGCCACGGCCCCCGGCCTTCCCTGGGCGGCAGGCGCCTCCCGCCCGTGGTCTCCAAGCCGGGAGGGGTGCGGGCCGGGGTGGGGCCGGGGCGGGGCGACGGCCCGCAGCCGCGCCCCTGCTGAGCGCCCGCCCGCAGGCTGTGCAGCCTGACCCTGAAGAAGCTGGTGGTCTTCAAGGGCCTGGAGAAGGAGCTCATCTCCGTGGTGATCGCCGTCAAGATGCAGGTCAGCCTCGCCGCGCGGCAGGGGCCGAGGGGCAGCGGGCACTGCCCGGCTCCGGCGTCCTGGGCGCGCGGGGCCCTGGGGAGGGGCCGGTCTGCCCTGTGGGCCGCGTGGCCTCCCGGCTGCCCGCCCCCGCCCACCTCTCCGGCGCTTCCCCACCCTGCTGTCCACTGCCCGCCGCCCAGCGTGCCCGCCGTGTCCCCACAGGGCTCCAAGCGCGTCCTGCGGTCCCATGAGATCGTGCTGCCCCCCAGTGGACACGTGGAGACGGACCTGGCCCTGACCTTCTCGCTGCAGGTGGGCCCGGCCCCTCCCCAGCTGCACCCACCCCAGGAGGGCAGGGGCCGCTCACCCGCCTGCCCGGGGGGCTGGTGCCGGCTCAGCCTCGCGGCCGACTGGCGCCGGACGGGCGTCGGGGCGGACGTGCCCGGGGCTGGCCCCGCAGCCCGCCTGGACGGCGCCCTCTGCCCGCAGTACCCCCACTTCCTGAAGAGGGAGGGCAACAGGCTGCAGGTCATGCTGCAGCGCAGGAAGCGCTACAAGAGCCGCGCCATCCTGGGCTACAAGACGCTGGCCGCCGGCTCCATCGACATGGCCGAGGTGAGCTGCGGCCGCGGGCCCCTGGGCGCCAGCCGCCCCGAACAGCTGTGCCCCTCCCCCCCCGGCCGGCGCCGCAGGGTCTGATGGTGGGTGTTGTGCCCGCTGCGGGCGCTGCCCGCGGTCCGAGCTGGCCGCCGGCGTGGTGGCGCGGGGCCGCTCACACTGAGAGCTTTGTTTCCTTGTTGGCTAAAACCCGACCCCTGGACCAGGCCCCTCCCCCGGCGGGCCCGGCCTGGGCAGCGCATTCGATGGCCTGGCCGCCCACCGCCCGGTGCTGAGCCCTCCCGGCCCGGGGCGCGGACCGGGGGCACCCCCACGGGGGCCCGCGAGGTGCCGGCGCCCCAGAGCCACCCCTGCCCGCAGGTGCTGCAGCACCCCCCCGAGGGCGGCCAGGTGCTGGGCCTGTGCAGCGAGGTGAAGGAGGCCGCCGTCAGGGTGGCCGAGATCTGGATCTTCTCCCTGTCCAGCCAGCCCATCGACCACGAGGACAGCGCCATGCAGGCCGGCCCCAAGGCCAAGTCCGCAGGTGAGCCGGCGGGCGGCCGCGGGCCGGGCGGGGTCGTCGCCGGGGCACCGGCGGAACCCCGGGGCCGCCCTTCCGTGCGCTCCTCCCGCAGACAACTACTCCGAGGAGGAGGACGAGAGCTTCTCCTCCGAGCAGGAGGCCAGCGACGACGCCGCGCAGGGCCAGGTAGCGCGAGGCCGCGGCCGGGGCGGGGGGCGGGGGGCGGGGGGCGCGGCCTCAGGCGTGTCCCCGGCAGGACCTGGACGAGGACGACGTCGAGGCGGGCAAGGCCGGCAGGCAGCGGCGCGCGACAGCAAGGACGGCGTCCATGACCAGGGTCGGTGCAGCTGCTTTTACTGACCCTGGCTGGCGGGGCGGGCGGGGCTGCTCACGGCCCGGGCTCTGGCAGCTGCCCCCGAGGTCCGTCTGCCGTCCCTGGAGCACGGCTGGCCGGCGACCAGGGCTGCCAGGCCTGGCAGTGGGCAGGGCGAGGCCGCTGCCGCCTTGTCCAGCGGGCCCGTGAGCAGAGCCGGGGTGCCCAGGGGCCCCGCTTCGGTCCAGCCCAAAGGCAGGGTGGCCCCCAGCGCTGGGAAGGACGGTCAGCTCCGAGCCCCATCAGGGTGTCCGTTGCCGGGGCCCAGAGCCGTGAGGGCGCCCACAAGTGTCCTCTGGGCGAGGGCCGGAGGCAGCGCCTCGCTCTGTGGCCAGTGGCCCGGCTGAGCTGCCCCTCCCGGTGCCCCGGGGCCGGCGGGCCGGGGGTGGGGGGCCGGGACCCACTCTCTGTCCACTGCAGCAACAGAACTTCAAGCAGAAGGTGGTGGCCCTGCTGCGGAGATTCAAGGTGTCCGACGAGGTAAGGCTCCGTGGGTCCCAGGTCCACCCCGGGCAGCGGAGCCGACGTGGCCAGGCCCGCAGAGTGGGCTGCGGCGGCCCGAGGCAGGGGGACAGGGTGGGGACGGGGCCCGGGCCGGTGCCGTCTTGCTGGGCTGCAGGCGCTGTGGTGGCCGGCACCCTCACGGCCAGCCTCGGTCAGGTGCTGGACTCGGAGCAGGACCCGGCAGAGCATGTCCCCGAGGTGGAGGAGGACCTGGACCTCCTGTACGACACGCTGGACATGGACCCCAGCGACAGTGGCCCCGACATGGAGGACGATGACAGCGTCCTCAGCACCCCCAAGCCGAAGCTCAGGTGGGCCGGGTGCCCGTTGGGGCCGGGGGCGGGCAGCAGTGTCCAGGGGGCCCTTCGGGGGCAGGCTGGGTGGCTGTGGGGGCCCTGGGCCCCGCTGGCGGCTGTGGACACCCTCGGCCCGCCGGCCCCACCTGCTGTTCTCTGCTTAAATGACTGAGTCGTGAGCCCTCGGCCACCACGCGTGTCCACCCGCTGGCTGACCGCACCTCCCCGCGCCCCTGCCACGGGCCTCCCCGGCGCCCGCCCTGCCGCGGTGTGGCCGCAGCCGGCAGGGCAGGCTCAGGCCCGGCTCTGGCTCCTGCCGGGCCGGGCGCCCGCCGCCAGCCGAGTGGGGTCCGAGCGCCGCCCCCCCGCAGGCCGTACTTCGAGGGCCTGTCGCACTCCAGCTCGCAGACGGAGATCGGCAGCCTGCACAGCGCCCGCAGCCAGAGGGAGCCCCCGAGCCCGGTGAGCCCGCGCGCCGCCCGCCCCAGCCCCCCCGCGGGGCCCGCCTCACCCCGCCCCGCCCCGCAGGCCGACGCGCCCGAGAGGACGCGGACCCCCGGGGCCCGGCTGCCCAGCGACAGCGCCCCCGACCCCGCGGCCCACGTAAGGGGCGGCCCCGGCGGGGCTCCGGGCGGGCGGTGGGGGGGCCCGGGCCGCAGGGAGGCCACGGCTGTGCTGTCCGGCAGAGCGTCCCGGCCCCAGGCGGGCAGCCCACACAGCCTGCGGACAGCCCCGAGGCGGACAGCTGCCCCCTGGACGTGTTCTCCGAGCGGCTGCCGCCCAGCGGGCGCATCACAAAGACCGAGTCGCTGGTCATCCCCTCCAGCAGGTGAGGCCGCCCGCGGGGGTGGACGGAGCGCCTGGCCCGCGGCGGCGGGGCTGGGGCCGGAGCCCCCCTGCGCCCCCGGCCTGACCGAGCTCCCGGCCAGGGCCGAGGGGAAGCCGGCCGGCCGCCGGGGCCGGAGCACCTCGCTGAAGGAGCGGCAGCCGGCCCGGCCGCAGAGCGAGCGGGCCAACAGCCTGGACAACGAGCGCTGCCCGGACCCGCGCAGCCCGCTGCAGGTGAGGCGCGGCAGGGTGGGCCCGGCCGCCTGGAGCCCAGCCGCAGCCCCATGGACCGCTGTCTGCAGATCCCCCGGAAGACCGTGTACGACCAGCTGAACCACATCCTGGTCTCCGACGACCAGCTCCCCGAGAACATCATCCTGGTCAACACCTCGGACTGGCAGGGGCAGGTGCGGGCCTGGCGGGCGGGGCCTGGCGGGGCGGGGCGGGGCCTGGCGGGGCGGGGCGGGGCCTGGAGGGGCGGGGCCTGGGGCGGGGCGGGGCCTGGCGGGCGGGCCTCGTGGGGCCGGGCCGGGCGGGCTGCTCAAGGCGCTCCCCGCAGTTCCTGTCCGACGTGCTGCAGCGGCACGCGCTGCCTGTGGTGGGCACCTGCTCCGCGGCCGACGTGCAGGCCGCCTTCAGCACCATCGTCTCCCGCATCCAGAGATAGTGAGTCCCGCGGCCCCTGCGCCGCGCCCCCGTGCCCATCCCTTCCCACCACGGCCCCTCCACCACGCAGCCTGCTGTGCCCAGACCCGCCGCGCCCCTGCCACGCCCCCGGTGCCCGGTCCCGCCTCCTTGGCACGCCCGTGCCGCCGGCCCCGCCCCCCCACGCCGCGACCCCCCCCATGTCGTCTGCCGCCTCCGGCCCGCCAGGCCCCTCCCCCACGCTCCCACCCCCTCCCCTCTTCCAGCCGGGGAGGCCCAGACCTGGCCTGGCCTGGCTGCTGGGGGCTCGCCCAGTGCGGGGTGGGGGAGTGGCCGGAGACTCGCCGGCCCCCGCGGCCCCCAGGGCGGCCCCTGAGGCCCCCGTCCCTCCCCCTCCCGTCCCAGCTGCAACTGCAACTCCCAGCCGCCCACACCCGTGAAGATCGCGGTGGCCGGCGCCCAGCACTACCTCAGCGCTGTGCTGCGGCTGTTCGTGGAGCAGCTGACCCACAAGACGCCAGACTGGCTGGGCTACATGCGCTTCCTGGTCATCCCGCTGGGTGAGCCGCGGCGCCTTCTCGCGGCGGGCGGGCGGGGCGCGGCCTCCTGCAGAGCGGGGCAGGCCGGCGGGCGCGTGGGCAGTGCTGCGCCGCCGCTGCTGACCGCTGCCCTCCCGCAGGCTCCCACCCCGTGGCCCGGTACCTGGGCTCCGTGGACGACCGCTACAACGACTTCTTCCAGGACCTGGCCTGGCGGGACCTGTTCAACAGGCTGGGGGCGCAGAGCGCTGGTGAGCGGGGGCCCGGGCAGCCGCGCGGGGTGGCCGCTGCTGCGGCCGCGCGCCCAACCTCCCGCCCCGCCCCTGCAGTGCAGGACACGCCCGACATCGTGTCGAGGATCACACAGTACATCTCGGGGGCCAACTGCGCCCACCAGCTGCCCATCGCGGAGGCCATGCTGACCTACAAGCAGAAGAGGTGCCTGGGCCCCCCTCCCCGCCCCGCGGGCCCCTCAGATAGCTGTGGGAGCTGGGCTGGGGCCGCCCCACTGCGGGCTGGCCTCCTGTGGGCCCAGGGCAGGGCCCCGTGCGGGGCTGCGGCCTCCTCTGGGGGGCGCTGGCCCCCCCGCAGCGTGGTTGAGGCAGTTGAGCGGGGCCTGGCCGTGTGTGGGGCCCTCCTGACCCCTTCGGGGCGCGGGCCCCCAGCCCCCCCCCAGCCCTGCCCCATAACGCGTCTGTCTTCTCTCTCGGCGCTTCATGCAAAGGAAAAAGAACTTTCACTTTGACTTTGCGCTCAGGTACCGCTCTCTCCGGCCCGCCCCGCGCTGGTCTTTGAGGCTGTTTAGCAGGGACACCCCGAGCCAGGCCCCAGCCCCCGGGAGGCCGCGGCCACCGGAGGGGCTGGAGGGGCGCCCCCTCCACCGCCCCGGGTCCTCAGGCGCCCCCGGCCTGCACGTGGCCTTTGTCGTACCCCCACCCCCACCCCGCCGTCTGCTCACAGGAGGCTTTGTGCCCCCGCGAGAGACGTGCGTGTTCATGGCCAGCGTGCGGGCCGCCCCGCGCCTCCCCTCCGGCCCTGGGCCTCCGGTCACTTGCTCTCTGGGAAAAGCCCCAGGGCGTGTGTGGGGGTGCCAGGCCGCCGCTAGGCTGGACCTGGGGTGGGGGAACCCCTGCAGCCGCCAAGCCTCCTGCTAAACCAGCCTCGGTGCACAGAAAGACCAGCGGGCCGCCCGCCCGCCCCGCCCCTGCACTGCTGGCCCATCCCGGCCTCGCCCCCGCCGCTCACGGCCCGCCCCTTGCACGCAGGCCGGGTCTTGCCTGTCTGCGGCCGGTGCTTCTGGGCAGCAAGTGGGGAGACCCCTGCGCTGCTCCCGTACCCCCGTCACAGTGGTCGTGCCGCCTGGGTGGGGTGCGCGTGCAGTCCCCACCGAGCGAGGGGTCGCGCGGAGGCCAGTCGGTCAGCGGGCGGCCTGGCTGCGCGTCTGCATGCCCGAGGCTTGGCTGGGCTTCGCTGGCTCCGTGGGGGTCCTGGCCCTGGCCCGCCCCGCCCCGCTCTGTGCTGCTCGCGGGAGGGTCTGCGGTGACGGCGGGGCGTGGGGGGGCGGCGCGTGCCCTGGCGGGAAGCGGGGGAGGGGCGGCTGCGGCTCGCCCGGCCGCCTCAGGTGGGGCGCTGCCTTCAGACTGCGTCTTTGGGGGGCCAGCGCCTCCTGCCGGAGTACCGGGTCTGCTGGCCCCTGGCACACCCCAGGCAGAGCTGCCCAGCCCCGCCTGCTGGGTTCTCTGCCCGCCTGCGGTGTCCTCGCTGCGGGCCTGGCCTGCCCCGCCAGAGGCCAGTGTGGGGTGGTCCGGCTGCCCGAGGGGCCAGCGACGGGCACTGCAGCCTGCTTGGGCGCGTCTGCCCCGCTGCCGGAGGCATCAGGGGCCACAGCGCGGCCCCCGGGGCTGAGCAGGGACTGCCCCGCAGGCCTGGCCCCTGCAGTGTCCTCCACTTTGTGGCCGCTGGCATGGACTAATTTGCCCTGCTGGGCCCTGCAGCCCAGGTGCTGGCCAGGGGGCGGGGCCTGCTGGGCCCTGGCCACGAGGGTCACCCGGGGACCCGTCTGCTCTCTCCCCAGCCCCGACGAGGAGTCCTCCCAGAAGTTCGTCCCCTTTGTCGGGGTGAGTGCCCCGGGCAGCTGCCCTGCAGGACCGTCCGGAGCCGGCCCTGTGCAGACAGGCGCTCGCTCACAGGCGCGGCTGTGCTGGGGGGCCATCCCCCCAGGTCTCCAGCAGCAGGGCCAGCCCAGGGTGCCTGGCCAGGCCCACATGTGGGCTGGGCAGAGCTGCCCGTGGGGACACGCGGGCTGCCGTGTCCTCCCTCGGTGGGCAGGGTCTGCCCGTCGTGTCCCGACCCCCGGCCGCAGGGCCAGCCGTCACACGGGTCAGCGGGCAGCTGCCCGCGGGCTTGGCCTGAGAGCGGCGGCTTGCGGCCCCCCTGGCAGCTACGGCCCGTGGGGACTGCTGTCCCTGGACACAGGTGGCCGCAGCGCACTCCGGGGTGGCCCTTGAGCTCTGCTCGGCCGCACGGGAGGGTCCGGAGCCCTGGCGCGGGGGGCGGGGACACCCCAGCTGCCGCCAGCCCGTGCCCCGCTCTGCAGGTGGTGAAGGTGGGGATCGTGGAGCCCTCCTCGGCCACCTCAGGTGAGCTGGCCCTGGCCGGGGCTGGCCGCGGGGCGGGCGGGGCGCCACAGCCGGGCAGAGCAGGGGCTCACCGGGCCCCTGCTCCCCCGCAGGTGACTCGGACGACGCAGCCCCCTCGGGCTCGTGCGTGCTCTCGTCCACCCCGCCGTCCGTGTCGCCCGCGGCCAAGGAGGCCTCCCCCACGCCGCCCTCTTCCCCGTCGGTGAGCGGAGGCCTGTCCTCCCCCAGGTAATCGTGCCCTGAGCGGCCCAGCCCTGCGGCCGCGCCCCACTGCCCCGCGGGCCCCGCCGGCACCGGGCCAGAGGGGCGGACACCGGCTGGCCCGGGGGCCGGGGCCTGCAGCGGTGCCGAGGCCAGAGCGCGAGGCCCGTCTCCCTCACAGCCAGGGCGTCGGCGCCGAGCTGATGGGGCTGCAGGTGGACTACTGGGTCGCTGCCCCGCCTGCGGACAGGAGGAGGGACGCCGAGAAGAGGGACCTGCTGGCCGCCAAGAACACGCTCAAGTGCACCTTCCGGTCTCTCCAGGTCAGCAGGCTGCCCAGCAGCGGCGAGGCCGCGGCCACGCCCACCATGTCCATGACCGTGGTCACCAAGGAGAAGAACAAGAAGGGTGAGGTGGGGGGCTGGCGGCCCGGGGGGCCGGGCTGGCACAGAGCACAGGGGCAGCCCCGCCTTCCTCCTAGTCATGTTCCTGCCCAAGAAGACCAAGGACAGGGACGCAGAGCCCAAGAGCCAGCGCGTCGAGGGCATCAGCCGGCTCATCTGCACGGCCCGGCAGCAGCAGACCATGCTGCGGGGTGAGCGGCTGCCCGGGCTCCAGCGGGGGGCTGGGGACGCGGCGGCAGGCGCCGGCTGAGGCGGGTGTGGGCGAGCCTGGTGGGCGGGCGGCGGGGGCCAGTACCGGCCACCTGCACCGGGGCGGCGGGAGTGGCGGGTCCGGCCCGGGCCGGCCGTCAGCGACCCCCCCCCCCCGCAGTGCTCATCGACGGCGTGGAGTGGAACGACGTCAAGTTCTTCCAGCTGGCTGCCCAGTGGTCGTCGCACGTCCGGCACTTCCCCATCTGTGTTTTCGGGCACCCCAAGCCCGCCTGCTAGCCGCCCGCGGCAGCCTCGCCAGGGACCCCCGGCCAGAGACCCCCGAGGCGCGGCCCGCACTGGGCCCCGCCCCGCTCACCAGCAGAGCTGGCGGGCAGCCTCCGGGCAAGGACGTGCGCCGGGGTCCTTGCCTCCGCAGCCAGCCCCTCCCGGACGCCAGCGCGCTTCCTGGGGGTGCTGGGTGCCGCGCGGGCACAGGGCCGGGTCCCTCCTTCGGCCCCGCACCCCGGCTCCCAGTACACCCGGCCTGCGCCGTGCGCTAACGCTGTTACATAACGCCCCGCCCCGCCCGCAGACACCCCCCGGCGAGCGCCGCCCCGCCTCCTGCTGGCGGGGCTGGGGCCGGCAGCCCCCCGCCCGGGTCTCCCCATCCACACCCCGGAAGGCACAGCCGCAACACCCGCCCCCGGGCCTCACAGCAGGGTCTGCCCGTGACAGGTGCGAGTCTGGGGGACCCGGGACCGAAGCACTGGGGCCATGTGGCCGCAGAATGCTGGGCAGAGCCCGCCGCCCACGTGCAGCCCCGCCTCACCGAGCCCTGGTCCCCCCAGGGGAAGGAGCCCGCCCCCCGCCTCCACCACCAGCCCAGGGGCTCCCCCAGGGACCACGTGGGAAGCGCGGCTGTGGGCGGCCCGCGCAGCCGAGCCTGCCTCGAGGGCCACCCCCACCTGGCCCGGGGTTCCTGCAGAGATCCCAGCCGCCATCCCTTAGAGGCTGCCCTCACCCCTGTGCCTCAGTTTCCCCAGTAACGCGGGGACGGCCACACTCCCCTGCTACCTCACGGAGCTGTTCTGAGGATGAACCTGGAAGCACTCGGCCCCCCAAAGGAAGAGACGAGCCGGGCGCTGGGGGCCCCGGGGCCGCGGCCCAGGGACAGGTGACCGAGCAGAGGCCACGCCGGGCCCAGCGCTGGGTCGTGCTCGACCGCGGGGAGCTGCCCGCCCTCCGCGTGGGCCCCGGTGTGCGGACCAGAGGGACACCTGTCCAGCGCCCCCGGGCGCTCTGCCCGCGGCCGGGTTCAGGGTGTGTGTGCTGCTGCTTCTTTCCTTTTGTGATGGAAAACAGGATTCCTGTAAATAGCCTTTGGGGAGCAGATTCTCATCTGTCACGATGTGGCGCGTGGACTATTTGAAGGTGCTGATGCGACACTAATAAACCTGGAGGAGCCTCCCTGCGCCCCCGCCGTGTGCTTCCTCCGCCGCCGCCGGGCGCGCACGCGGGGCCGGGCTGGCGCGCCGGGGACACGCGGAGGTCACTAAGCACCTGTCGGCGAGGCCCCCAGCGCGGCCCGCGGGGCCAGGGCGCAGGCGCGGCGCGGCCGGAAGCGGAAGCGGCTGGCGACTCCCGCCCGGCGGAAGTGCCGCGGCCTCGGCTCCGCCCGTGGGGCGCGCCCCGCCCCTCCCGGCGCCCGCCCCGAGCCCCGCCCCTCCCGCGAGCCCCGCCCCCCGCGCGTGCCCGCCCCTCCTCCCCCTTCCCGGCTCCGCAGTCAGATGCCCCCAGGAGCGGGGCCGACGGAGGCCGGGCCTGGGGTGTGGCCCGGCCGCGTCAAGGTGAGGTCACAGGGGTGGGCGGCAGGGCGACGGGCTGGCAGGCCACGGGGCGCGGGCAGAGCCGGGAGCCCCGTGGGGAGAGCGGGGCAAGCACCCAGTCGCCGAATGGGGCGCACCCTCGGATCTCACTCTGTGGGCGGAGCAGAGTCCGCCCCGCCTCCACCTGCTGCAGGGTCCCCCCAAGCCGGGGGCACAGGGGAGGCCTTGGGGCCCGCGCCCCAGGGGGACAGGCAGCAGCCCGGGGGCCCGGATGTGGACAGCGGGGCGCCCCTCGGGAGGCAGCCAGAGCTGCAGCCCTCCCGCGGGCCCGATCCGGCCGGGGCCCCCGCGCGCACCAGCCCACCGGGGCTGCTGACCCAGGACTGGGTAAGCCCGGGGCGGCCGCCACGGCCCCCAGGGGCCTCTGCACGGCTGCGGGGAGTGGGCTCGGCGAGGCCTGGGCTGAGCGGGCCTCGGTGGGCCGGACCCCAGCCTCTGGGCCCTCGCTGGCCGGCCCTCCAGGGAGCCGCGGCGCCGCTGCAGGGAGAGCTGCCCCCGCCCGTCGCAGGGGCGCCGCAGGGACCCCCGAGAGGCCCCGCTGCGGAGCCACTCCTCTCCGCCCGCTCGCCCAGCTCCCCGGTTCCCTGCGCCCCCTGTGAGTCGGCCCTGTGCTGCCCCCTGGCCGATGCCGCCGGCCCTGACCGCCGCAGTGTCCCTCCACTGGGCCCCTGGGAGCCCCTTCCCGGGGGCTCTTCCCAGGCACGTCTGGGCCCCGGCCTGGACTGGGCACCTCACAGGGGAGCCGGCCGCTGCTGGGGCCGGGGTTGGGGAGACGCCAGCCCGGGTCTGCGGCCCCGCCCCCGAGGGGGACGCTGGCTCCGGCACTGCACCCTTGGGGTGCCTGAGAAGGCCAGAGCAAGGGGCGGAGGGCGGAGAGCCGGGAGGGCAGCAGCAGGCCGGGGCCACTTCAGGGCCCTCGGGCGGGCAGGGGGCCGCTCAGCCACCTGGGGGACCTGGCCACTCAGCGCCCGCCCCGTTTATCACCCCCTTGAGGCGGAGCGGGCAGGTGAGGCACCAGAGGCCGAGGTGCCCAGGGGCCTGTGGCTCTGGGCCGGGCGGTCGCGGCCAGAGAACCCCGTGGGGGCGGCGCCGGGCAGGAGCGGGGCTGAGGCGTGTCCCCCGCGGCGCTGCAGGCGCCAGGCCTGGGGGGGGGGGGGCTAGCTCGGGAGCCGCGGTGCAGCCTGGGAGCCCCCTTGACTCGGCGAGAGCGTCCAGCGCCGCCCAGCGGCCGGCGGAGCACTGTACGGGGCTGGACAGGAGGGCCAGGCGCTGCCCACACCGCCCGCAGGAGGCGCCCTCCCTGGGCCTGGCAGCTCCGGGCAACACTGGCAGAGCCAGGAGCTTCTGCTTGTCCCGGGGCACGGTCCCCAGGCCGCCCCTGCGGTCAGCACTGGGGCAGAGGCCAGTGCCAGGGCCTGGCTCAGAGGCGGGCAGGGCCGGGGCAGGACGGGCCTGCAGGCCACACGCCGCAGCGGGCACCTGGGCCCCCGCCAGGCCCCCTGGGGTGCCCACTGGCCGGCCGAAGAGACGGACGGCGGGGGCGTGTGCGGGCCCCGCTCTCGCCGGGCTGGGGTCTCGGCTGTGGTCGCCGTGCACTTTGGGGGTCAGGGCGAGAGGACCGAGAGGTCGCTGGACGGCGGTGCTGCTGTGAGGCGTGAGGGCGCCAGCCCGGTCAGGAGCAAGGCCCGGTCAGCAGGGCGCTGACCGCGGGCGGGGGCCGTCTTCCCGAGGGAGACCCCAGGCCCCTCGCTGCCCACGAGGATGGAGCCAGAGCCAGAGGCACAGGGGGCGCGGCTGCGGGCCCCGGCCTGGACCGGGCACCTCACAGAGGAGCCGGCCGCTGCTGGGGCCGGGGTTCCAGAGCCCCGGCCTTCCCAGAGCCCCGGCCTGGCCTGAACGCCGCCGTCGGGCAGATACAGGAGCGCGGGGCTCCGTGGGGTGAGGCGGCCCCCCAGGCCTCGGCGGTCAGCGCAGCCGCCTGCCTTGTGCTGACGCCCCGCCCCCCGCAGGTGTGCGAGCGCCCGCAGAGCCGGGGCCCGTGCCGCTGGGGCCTGAGCATCGAGGAGCGCCGGCAGCTGGCCCTGCGGGGCCGCGGCGAGGGCCAGGGCGCCGACCCGGCAGTACGTGGCGGGGGCGGAGGGGGGGAGGGCGGCAGGGGGGGGCGGGGGGCAGCTGGCAGTGGGGGCC
>PVIJ01022714.1:0-15544 GCA_004024925.1 Scalopus aquaticus
TTAATTGAAAAATTAATGAAAGTGGTTTGGTAAATTCTGAGATTGTAAAAAGAGCTAAAAGGGGGGGGGTTAGGGGTGAGGAATATGGCGCACCCCCCTTGACTTTCTTTGAGCTTGTGGAACAACCGCACCTGTTTCCTCCCCTTCCCCCCTACAGTTTTAGCTTCTCCTTGGCTGCGCAGTCTGGTGCCACCACTTGATCGCCCTACTCTCGGTCTAAGCCCTCACTCAGATATGCCTTGATATTTGTATTTTAAGTTAAAGGAACGGCCACAAAATTCAGGGTAATTCACTGAAGGGATGGAAATGAAATCACAGCTAAATGTATATAAATTCAACGTGGGGGATGTATGAAAAACTATTCTTCCCCTAAATATATTAATGTCAAGTGTCAGGATACTCAGACTTATACACAGGGTGTAAATTCTGTGTTCTCAGGGTGGAGGGAGTTGATGGTGAAAGGAATTATGTGCTAGTTTCAGCCCAAACACCACTCTAAAATGTGTTTGCAAGAATTGTCTGGATGACTTCTTTATTAATTCCACTTCGCCCAAAAAGAGTGGGGCCTGTCTGAGCTGAAACTGGAGATCCACTGGGATTAGTTTAATGTCAAAAGAGGGGTAGAGCAAGAAACACAAAAGAGAAAGAAGAATGCCCAAGAGCTTGAAACAACCCATTGTTGGAGGAGAACAGGGGAAGAGCCAAAGCGCGGTTGCCTCTCTGTGTCTCCTCTAAACGCTAAGGGACAGGAGCTGCACCCCTGATTGCTGCTTCTGTTGACCAGGAATTAAGAAGACAATTTAAGGTTGGGGTAGACAGAAACAACAAATGCTGATGGAAAAGGGGTTGTAGGTCTACCATGTGGTCTACACTGTCCCAGTGAAAACCAACACAAAAGAGATTGAAGCAGGTGCTGTAGACAGCTTTCTCAGTTCCAGCATCTAAAAGATCTGAAAGTACAAGCCAGAACATCCCTCTGTGATCTTCAGAGAAGCACCATGGCACCCATGCCACATAATCGCAGCAGAGCTCTCTTGGGGAATGGAATACTTGCCCTAGGATGCTAGAGCACAGAAAGTGCAAAGAGCACAGAGAACATTGAAGTTCAGAAGTGTCTTTGACATCAAAACCTGATTTCAAGAATGAGAGTAAATGCAAGGAAAATCAAGAGACACATTAGAGAGAAAACTGGTTGTGAACTTCAGCAAGACACACATAACTCAAGCAAAGCATGGGTATATAACCCTGCCCCTTCCCCAAGCATTTTTTCCTCAGACACTCTTTGGCTTCCAGGGAACCATTTACTTTACTTGCTTTGCAGTATATTCTGGAGAATGGGAGCCGACGTGGAATCATGCTTGAAGGAATATCTGTGGATTTCTACAATATTTTGACAGAATAAATTATTTCAGTTTAATCCACTAAATTAGTCAGTATCTGACATGAATGGCCATGAAAAAGTATACCTGTATACATATAAAAAAAATCCACTGAACCTAACAGGTAATTTTAAACAAATCTGTACTCTAGTTCCTTTTTAAGCATTGCTAGAAGTTATTGCTTCTGAGGGTGTGTGTGTGTGTGTGTGTGTGTGTGTGTGTGTGTGTGTGTGTGTGTTTTCTCATCCTTTCTGCCACCTTGTGTGTGGAACACCTAACTCTTCCTTGAGAAAAGATTCTTTTTATTTGTGTTGCTCTTTCCTGCTTGACTGACAGCATCTGGAGCCTTCAGTTTCTTTTTAAAGGATTTCTTTTTAAAGAAATCCTGTGCAGTTACTGCCCTCTTGTGGAATAAAACTTCTTAGCGTTTCTTATTTGCCTATATAAGACAAAGCTGTTGAGTACTGTATTATTGGTAATTCTTTCAATGAGGTAGTGTGCCTTTATATGACTGCCTTGCTGGTTAACATTTACTTACTTTTTGCCTGAAATGCAAAATTCATAAAGTGAGGTTCTTGCTTTAACTCAGCAAAAGCTCTCTAAAATGAAGATTTAGATTTAAAATTTTTTTTCCTCACCTACTTTTCTTTACACTCAATTATTCAAGTCATTTTTATTTGAGTGTTTTGGTTTTCTATTTTTTCTCTCTGACTATCAGAACAATACTATGCTAAATATAAGCCATTTGAAAAATGGAGAGAATTATAAATACACAGTTACCCATAACTCCCATCTTCAGTGGCAAATTCTTCTGCTGTATTTACTTGCTATCTTTTCTCCATTCTTTATTCAGTGTCTTGCTCTGATGGTTGAGGTCATGTTGAGCATATAATATTGAATCCTTGGACACACATTTATAACTTCCTTTATTCACTTCTTTAAAAAAGATATATTTTACTTATTTATGCATACAAGAGGTGGGGTGTAGACTAGAGGTGTGGGAGTGGGATGTATGTGGGAGGATTCACCAGAGACAGGGTGGGGAGCAAAGCAGGCAGATTGACTGAAATACACTGATGAGAGGAGCAGCAGGTGAGGCAGGAGAGGTCTGTTGTGCCATGTGGGTCAGCTCCCTGGCAGGGGATCTAACTCATGCTGCAGTGGCTTCCAATAGCTTTATAGTGCTGAGAATTAACCCCTTGCACCACCAGGGAGGCCCTACTTTATTCAGTTATTGAAACAGATGTAGGTCAGCACTGAAATCTCCCAAGCTGGCCTGTGAGGCAAAAAGTGCCCTGAACCTGTGTGAAAAGACTGGGTTCAGCTCATTCCAGCAAGTGTTAATCTTGCAGGCAGACATTGTGTCTAATGGCCCTGCTCATATTATTCCAGTTACCATTTAATAGTTTCATCCTCAGGTACTTTGCTCTTAGTTCTCTGAATTTTATATCATCATCATCATCATAATAATAATAGCTAATATTGAGTGTTTACTGTGAATTGAGTTCTGTAATTGTCTCCCTTATACAGATAGTCAAATAAAAGCACAGAGAAGTTAAATAACTTGTTTGTGTTCATTCAACTAATAATTGTGAAAGCCTGGATTTACACTCCACATGATCTGACTCTTCTTTCTAGGTTTCTAATCATTATAGAAAAATATTTGTTTGATAGCTGAGAAAAAAATTAATGACGTGAAAGCAGTTTGAATATTGTAGATTGATAAGAAGTATGTAAAGTAAACCTCTGCATATTCTATTAGAAAAAAAACACAAAGGACTTTAGATTTTATTGAATCCTTTTTTTAAATTATGCAAATAAAAACTTAATTCTGTAAATAATATTAGGACTTGATCTACACACAAAACAAATATTTAATTTGCAAAATAATTTTAATTTTATATACTTTTTAAAAATTAATAGATTATAAAGTAGTTTTAGGGTTTTTTAGTTTTAACTTTTAACATGCACATATATCAGTTCCACTTCCTTGTTTCCTAAACTCAGGAGGTTGATTGATCATAGATTTGTTTCAGAAATGGTCTAGATTTTAGCACTAAAAAGGCCATCCAAAAGCTAGGTAGCCTTCAAAACAAACCATTTGATGGAGCTGTTTAACCCTGTGAATTGCCAAGCCTGTAGTTTCCTTGTTGATTACCAAGAAAATTTCTACTTCTGTGGATGTACTTCCAGTGTCATGGAGTAATAATCAAATAGGAGTGGTATTGAAGCCATTTTATAATCTGCATGGTACAACCAACCATCAACCAACCAGAAAAGATACCCTGTCTATTAAAGCATTGATCAGCCTGGGATACAGCAATCCTCTCTCATAAGTACTCTACCTCTTCCTAACCGGGATCTTAACGGTACTTTATTTTTCAAAGATTTATTTATTTATGCATACAAGAGCTGGGGTATAGGCCAGAGGTTTGGGCAGGGAGAGGGGAGAGGATTCACCAGAGACAGAGTGGGGAGCAGAACAGGTGGATCTACTGAAATACACTGCAGTGGGTGAGACAGGAGAGGTCTCCTGCGCCATGTGGGAAGCTACCTGGGGATCAAACTCGTGCTGCAGTGGCTGCCAATAGCTACATAGTGCTGAGACTTAACCCCTTGCACCACTAGGGAGGCCCCTGGGATGTTAATTTTAAAGATTTATTTATTTATGTATACAATCTAGGGTATAGACCAGAGGCGTGGGGCAGTGAGAGGGCTCGCCAGAGACAGAGTAGGGAGCAGAACAGGTGGAGCGACGGAAACACGCTGCTGAGGGGAGCAGCGGGCGAGGTAGGAGAGATCTGCCGTGCCATGTGGGAATTTCCCCAGCCGGGCCTCGAACTCACATCGCCGCTGCCGACAGCTCCACAGCGCAGTGCCTAACCACTGCACCACTGGGGAGGCAGCGATCTTAATTTTAAACTGACATTTTGTTATGCTAACTGGTGACCCTTGAAGAAATACTGAACCAGTGCATTATTTTTCCTGGAGTTGCCTTAAAGAGGCCATCTTGTAGTGCTTAGAACCCCCTGTATATACAAAGATGAAGTTCATTGGAAGGAAATAGGCCTTCCTGATCTTAATAATGAATCAAAGAACAGGTCCTTCGGGAAAGAAAACACTTGAAAGGCAGGCCTTGGATAATTAGAAAATGGGCAATATTTCTCTTACTCAGTCTTCTGGTTTCAGTTTGGATTTTGAGCTATCCAAGTTCCTTTTAACATAGAGGGTAAAGTTAAGCACTATCATATGGAGGCAAAACTTGACTTAGGAAGGAGGAAATTCTGAAGGAATATCAAATTTATAGTGAATAAATTATATAAACTAATTTAGCGATACTTTTTTTGTTGTTGTTAAATTTTCCCTGTGCATAGAGCAAGGCTTTGTTTCAACAATCTAATGTGGTCTAGAAATTGCTGCTGTTAAACAAAATTCCACTGTCCTTGGGGCCTCCCCGTTGGCATAACAGGTTAAGTCTCAGCACTATGAAGCTATCAGTAACCACCGCAGCACGGTTTTATCACCAGTCAGGGAGCTGCCCACATGGTGCAGCAGACCTCTCCTATCTCCCTCACTGCTCCCCTTAGCAGTGCACTTTCATAAATCTGCCTGTTCTGTTCTCCATTCTGTCTCTGGTGAATCCTCTCATTCCCCGCAACTCTTGCCTACACCCCAGCTCTTGTATGCTTAAAGAAATAAAAATAAATCTTTTTTTAAAAAGAACATAAACAACAGGTGTTGGAAAGTGTGTGGAGAAAAAGGAATACTCATACACTATTGGTGGGAATGTAGACTGGACCAACCCCTATGGAATGCAGTGAGGAGGTTCCTCAAAAGACTGGCAATGGAACTTCCATATGTTCCTGCAATTCCACTCCTAGGTATCTACCCAAAAAACACTAATGCAAAAGGAAACTACACTCCTTTATTTAATAACAACACTACTTACAATAACCAAGACATGGATATATTCTAAGTGCCCTAAAGCAGATGACTGGATCAGGAAGATGTGGTATGCATATACACAATGGAATACTACTTAACAATCAAGAGATACATTCATGCCACTTGAGACAATATGGATGGGTCTGGAAAGGAATTATATTAAGAGAAATAAGCCAGAAAGGCAAAGATAAATACCATATGGTGTCATGTATAGTAGGTATATAGAAAAACCAAACAAAGCATCAAAGACAAGCTTTAAAACCAACCCTTGATAGTTGACCATAGATCTTTAGCTTTCAGAGGGTGGGGAGGGAGAGGAGGAGTGAGAACGAGGGGAGAGGGGAGAGAAAACAATAATCTATTGGCACACACAATAAACATGAATAAACATGTGTGCTTCGGTGTGGGAGTTTCTACGGTGATTACACCTGATGGGGGGAAATCCTATACTGTCAAAATATTAGGCAGTATGTAAAACAATGGTACTTCAATAACAATAAATAAGAATTTCAATAATAAGTAAAACGCTGGACATAAAACTAGTAAGTAGATTTTTTCACCAACATAAATGTCTGTTAGGAGGTTTGATTTTACTTTTTGATGAAATTACAATTAAAAATTTTACTTTTTGAACAAGTGTCCCAAACATTGGAGAACATCTAGTGTCCCTGGCTTCAGTCCATCAACTAATGGTATTACTCTAACCAACCTGAAAAGGGGAAGCACCCACTTATTCACTTATCCAAATGTCCCAATGAGAATCACGGTTACAGAACATTACAGCTTAAAATGTTCCCTATATTTTATATATAGATATATATTTTTTTAAGCTTACATAATGTTTTTACATGTAGTATCTCATTTAGTCCCACCCCAAACCCAGGAGGACATTATTACTGTAAATGATGAAGAAATTAAGGTTCTGAAAGTTGATGTGAAAAGTTAAAATCACAACAGTACATCCTTATCATCTTCTGAATGCACTAGTCTTATCTATGTGAGTAACTAAGATATGATAAATATGATTGTGTATGTAACCCCCAAAAACCCACTGTATCTAACTTGGCTATCTAGATATGAGCTGTGCAATACAGTAACTACAAATCCTTAAGTTTAAATTAATTAAAAATTTAATAAAAATTTAATATAATTTCTAAGTCACAACCATGTTTCAAATGCTCAATAGTCACACGTGACTAGTGGCTGGCCAGTGGATACAGCACTGTGATCAAACAGCATAGATTCATAACAATGACACTATTGCCGAAACTTCCTTTTTTAAAAAAAATTTGAGTCCAGGGCTTAAATCAGGGAGTGTTTATTTTTTTTTTAATTTTATTTATTTATGCACACAAGAGCTGAGGTATAGGCCAGAGGTGGGGAGGGGGGTGAGAGGATTCACCAGAGACAGAGTGGGGAGCAGAACAGGCAGATTGACTGAAGTACACTGCTGAGGGGAGCAGCAGGCAAGACAGGAGAGGTCTGCTGCACCATGTGGGTTAGCTTCCTGGCCAGGGGTTGAATTTGTACTGCAGTGACTGCCAATCGCTTCACAATCCTGAGACTTAACCCCTTGCACCACCAAGGCGGCCTTATTACTGAAACTTCTATCAGGCAGGTAAACTACTCCAAGTCACTGTTAACCTTTCCCTTGCCTCCATAAGAACAGCTCTTTCCTCTAACCTGCCATAAGTCTTAAAGACACACACACACACACACACACACACACAAACACACACACACACAAGCTATGTGCAACTCTCTATAACTTGGTTTATGTGGTTCTGTAGGTAAAATATCCAACTACTTCATTGTGAAGCTACTTGCTTACATATTTATCTCCCTTGCAGCCTGTGCAGTTCTTGAGAGCAGGACCAAATCTTACTCATCTTTGCAGCCCCAGTTCCCAGCGTAGTTCCTGGCTCACAATCAGTGCCTTACCTCTGCCAGTGAACACTGCCTCACATGCATTTTCTTTTTGGTCATGATCTTGCAAGGTGACTGATAATGAAAATAAGTGTTCTCCCACATAATATGGGTGTAACTACAAATAATCTTGAATATCAGGATCTATATTAGGCTCACACAAAAGTACTTGGCATTTATTAATTCACATCTGTGTTCGTAGTGCTATCATAGATTTAACAGATCTAGAAAGCACAGCTCCAGCCCACGGGAGTTCCATTTTCCTTGGAGAAACTGAATACAATATGTAAAATATCTGAAGATAACCAGGAGATGTTCAGTAGAGTTTGTAATTGAAGATTATAAGCTAAATGTTACAGGAATTCAGAATTACACAGTGCTATGGAAGAGTTGTGCTGGAAGAGAAAACTTTTTGAAAAGTCAGTTACCTATAATGGATCTTAAAGGAACAGCATGAGTTGTAAAGTTAAAGAAACTGAGAAAGAGAATTTTGATCCCAGAGAGGAACACTTCAGATAAAAGGAAAGCATGTAATGGAGGAACGAATGTGTCGGCGAGTGGAGCGTTAATACAAAAAATACATTTTAGCATTTACTAAGGGCAAATTTTGTACTCTTAATGAAGAGGAGAGGAAAGGGCATTGCTTGATAGAAGTGCAAACTATAAATCCCACCTAAAATATGAGGTTCCCTCAAATTTCCCTCTAATTGTGCCAAATAGTTTCAATGATCAGTATTTGCCCACTAGTCCCTGGAACCACTTGGTAGTACATGCCCACAACTCAACCATGTGGGGAAAACAAAAATGAAGACCAGATAGAGGTATAAAATCAGACCAAGGAAGGAGGCAGAAGCTTCTAACGTAGCCCAGTGGGAGATGTAGACCTAACACATATAGAGGTAATACATAGAAATCAGTATTGCACATTAACCGCCACAGGGTTTACAAGAGAGATTTAGCACTCCCTAAACCACATGTGAGAATCCTATCTCAGGAGTCCATGCCAAAGACAAATAGAATTGTTAAGAACACTCAATCATGTTGAGACAGGACTCATACTTGTCATGTCTTATAATTAGCCATGGTTCTCTGATCTGGGCCTCTTTCGGGTTGGGATTAGCCTGAACTAGCATTTAGGAGGCCCACAATAACTTGGATTTAACCTTGGCGGACCTAATTTTTCTCATTTTCAAAATATTGGTGGATGAAGGCAAGAAGTTTTTAGGTCATTCCTATGGTGACTTTCAATGCTTATTTTCTAGGGTCTAGTAACTATTAACCAGTGGTCAGGTGACTGCAAAAGGACAAACTAAAAGCAGATATGAACCAGACTACAGGGCTAGAACTAGGAAACCAGTGGGTAAGCCCAGTAGACTGTAAATGAAAATATTATTAACCAACTGCTGTGGTTTGGCTTCCAGAGGGCTGGCTTTCTGGGATTGTTACCTGCTGGCTGTGTGCAGTTTCTGTATTTGGGACATAGCAACACCCTGTGATCACAGCTCATTTAGGCACTCAATTTTAATTTGACATCGTTTACATTATGTTGATTTATTACAGCCAAGTTGCTCTGCACAACATTCATTTCCTCAGCATTCTAAAGTCCATAACAAGGAGTGGTTCATTCCATGAGAACTCCCAACAGAATCCTTTCACAATTATTTATTATTTAAAAGGATTATATTACAGGCAACAGATCACAAAAACATACAGAAGGATGGAATCACTGCATATTTACAATGTGGATTATGAAGAGAGATATAAGGCAGTTGTAAAGATGTTTAAAATATTTTGAGAAAAAATGCAAAATATATTCCTATACTTTGGATGCAAATCAAGCCCAGAAACAGAAGTAACATGTGACACAGAAATTTATTAAAAAAAAAACAACAACTTTGTATTTCTAAAATGTCCACAACATAGTGAGTAGAAAGAGTGCTTTAATAGAAATCAGAAGCCTAGCTTCTAGAACTCAGTGTTTATTTTCCTCATTCTTAAAAAGACAGATTAAAACATGTTCTTCAAAAACTTGTACATTAATTTTCACAACAGCATTATTCATAATAGACAAAAAGTGAAAGAAACTCAAGTGTTATACACTAGTGAATAGATAAATAAAACACTATAAACCCATATAAATGGAATATTATTCAACAATAAAAAATGAAGTACTCATTCATATATCAATATGGATGAACCATGAAAACATACTAAGTGAAGAAATCAGTCATAAAATCACCTATTGTATGATTCCATTTATGTGAAATGTGCAGAATAGGCAAGCTGTAAAGACAAAAATTAGATTTGTGTGACTCCTTGAGTTAGAGGAGCAGAAATGGAGAATGACTGCTCTTGGGTACCAATTCTTTGGAGAGTATAGAAAATGTTCTAAAGTGAGACTGTAGTGAGGGATACAGAGCCATGAATATACTAAAAGCCCTTGAACTGCATTTTCTATGTGGGTGAATTCTATGGCTTGTGAAACATCTCAATAAAACTATTAAAGAGTTTGTGAAAAGTGGCAAGAACACAGGTGAAAGCACTCCATAGACTGTGAAGTGCTGTATGTGTGTAGGAGGAGTCATTGTCATCTTTTCTTCTGGAGATTCACTGGGAGGTGTGGAGGGACACATTGCCTGTAGCTAAAGAAATAGATACTGGAAGAAGGGCATGAAAATGACTACCTTATAAATAAATGTTAAATTAAAACATAATAAGGCAACATGAAAAAATGACATCAGGAGCCTCCCTGGTGGCGCAAGGGGTTAAGTCTCAGCACTGTCAAGGTATTGTCAACCAGTCCAGCATGAGTTCAATCCCCACCAGGGACCTGACCCACACGGTACAGCAGACATCTCCTATCTTGCCCACTGCTCCCCTCAGTACTTTTTTTTTTCAGTAGACCTGTCTGTTCTGCTCCCCACTCTGTCTCTGGTGAATCCTCTCCCCACCCTCACCCCCACACCCACTTCTGGCTTGCACTCCAGCTCTTGTATGTATAAATAAATAAATAAATAAAATCTTAAAAAAATTAACATCAACTTATTTATTGTGTTCTTCCAGGTTTATCTTATGTTTCACATGTAATAAAAATGTAAAAGCTTGTAGGAAACAGCCAATGCACATTTCAGATATTTTTTTATTGTGTCAGAGTCATAAAATTCATAAATCATTCCTGTCTGTCCTGGAGATATGGAAAGGATTCATGCCAAGAAATTTTGATGTCCTCTTGGGTGTTAATTGTACCTCTTAATCAAGATCTGATTACCAAAAAGCAAGACAGAACATAAAAATGTTATAAATATTTTAAAGTTTTCAGTCTTCTCCTTAACTCACACTGTAAATATAAGCATTACAACATTCACTAAAGCAAGAAAACTGAGATGCTGTTGTGAGATTCTGTGCAGCAGAATTTCTGCCAATTATAATGAATAACCCAAGTCTATATGCTTGTTCTATAAAGTTCTACAATATCAAATCTGTTTCTGCTTCTCCCAAAACATAGTATATCCAAAGAAGAATAAAAGGTAATTAAATATATTTAATAGCTTAATCACATTCAGTCATATTTTTCCAATGCAGAAACTGGTTTGCTGGTGATATAGCTGTAAGACATTATCTTGAGCCAAGGAAGTGAATCAGATACTTAATGGATGTGGAAACTAAAATTTTCTTGTAAAATTACAAAAATGCAAGCCAATGATACACTAAACTATAATAAAGTTTATCATTAAAATTCTGAACAGGAATTCTAGACAGTGTATTCTTTTTCCCTGAAGGATTAGGTATTCTGCAATAGATTGCTTGAGCACTATGTTCATTCTTTAATAGACAAATACACTTCATAGGCTGGTTATGAAGCAAGTGGATGAATTTTTCCCATTTCATTATTTTGCACATCAAGGGCATGAAGTAAGAACAAAATTCTAGTTATCAACTAACCAGTTCTGTCTAGATCTTTAGAACAAAATTGAAAATGACAGAATGGGGCCTCCCTGGTGGCGCAGGGGTTAAGCGCTGTGCTGTGGCGCTGTCGGCAGCGGAGATGTGAGTTCGACGCCCAGCCAGGGAGAATCCCACATGGTGCGGCAGACCTCTCCTGCCTCGCCCGCTACTCCCCTCAGCAGTGTATTTCTGATCTGCCTATTCTGCTCCCCACTCTGTCTCTGGTGAAGACTCTCGCCACTCCACACCTCTGGCCTGTACCCCAGCTGTATGTGTAGATAAATAAATCTTAAAAAAAAAGAAAAGAAAAGAAAATGACAGAATGGTTATAGTCAGGTCAGAACCTTAAAACCCTAAGTAGCCAAATGAGTGATTTGCCTTCTATACGGTACTTAGTGCTTTATTAATGACTCCTCTTTCAAAGCCAAGTTTGATTCTTTGATTAAAATTAAAAGACTAAGCAGTATGCGTTATCAATCATGTAAGTCCATGTTTAATGAGTTTATTAGATCTAAGAACAAGTCTTTATCACAATGACGGACTAAGATAGAGACTGAGGCCGTGGGGGACATAAGAGGAGGGAAAAGGACTGGGACCCCGGGAGACATGGGTACCCCAGGAGACATAATGAGACATAACAAGAGAGAAAAGTCAATAACAAGATAAAAGCCCATAACACTAGCACCGCTTAATCTATGTTAGGACATTGGCCAAGAGTGATCAACCAAGAAACAGCACTATCACCACAGCTCATCCGCTAGACCCAAAACATGAGCATAACTATAAAAACCCTTGAAATCGTTTCACAAGGGACAACCCATTCAGGACCCTTCCCGCGTGGGAGCTGTACAGTTATCTGTCCATGCATAAAACGTTTCAGGCTTGCCCGCTTGTCAGGAGTTAGCATGTTTCTTTAACCATGGTGGCATTGCATTGGAGAGCTGACCTGTGTCTTTGAATAAACTTCCTTTGGCTTTCTTACTACTACTGCTTGTGTGCAGCATTTCAATTCTTTGTTACACTGGCTGCGGTTCCTGGTTGGTCATACCCTGTCACATCATATATTTGTGGGCTCATTCACAGTGACCTCCCACCCAGTGCAACAATCAGAGCAGGGTAAGGATTGTGTGATTACA
This sequence comes from Scalopus aquaticus, assembly GCA_004024925.1. NCBI lineage: Eukaryota > Metazoa > Chordata > Mammalia > Eulipotyphla > Talpidae > Scalopus > Scalopus aquaticus. Next base: position 12,332 of record PVIJ01022714.1, read on the forward strand.
TGGAACATCTAAGGGTTGGGAAAAGGGATTGTGCTGGAACAAGGGGTCTTCACAAAAGATGGGTTTAGAATATGGGAATGACTGGTAAGTTTTGATTTCGGTGTAGAAGTGGAGAACATGATCACAGCAGCTTCCAGGTGCGTCAACTCAGACAGACAGAAGGTGTACATAGGAAGTAGGAATACAAGAGCTTTGAAAACGTTCCCAAGTTAGCAACTTAAGCATACTTTGTTTGGCCTACTCAAAGCCTCTCTGTGATGTGTGCTTATGATTAGGACAGAAAGAAACGGTGATACCTGGAAGACTTCCCACCACTCTTTTTTTTTTTTAAAGATTTATTTATTTATACATACAAGCTGGGGTACAGGCCAGAGGCGTGGGGCGGCGAGAGGGTTCACCAGAGACAGAGTGGGGAGCAGAACAGGCAGATCAGAAATACACTGCTGAGGGGAGCAGCGGGCGAGGCAGGAGAGGTCTGCCGCACCATGTGGGATTCTCCCTGGCTGGGCATCGAACTCGCATCGCATGCTGCCGACAGCTCCACAGTGCAGCGCTCAACCGCTGCGCCACCAGGGAGGCCCTTCCCACCACTCTTGCACAGGTCTTGGGGAGAGCTTATCTCCAAGCGGAGCTCATCACCTGACATGTTTTCTAATCAAGATTCAGTTAACAGGATAAAAGATGAAACGTAAAATAACAGCTCCGTAGCAGATCTGCATTTGCCTTAATCTCCACACTTAATTTAAATGTCACGTAATTTAGATCTCTCAGGACCTGAAGAGCTCACATACAGAAGAGCAACCTCGGGGACTGTTTACATACTACACTGATGATGATACATAGACTTTTATTTTTAACCAAGGAGGAATATATGTATCTATTCTGATTAACAGAAGCTACCTACTCTAAGCTGTCCGTTTACATGACTTCACCCTGACCAATGCTTCTGAGTCTGGACCAGCAAAGCAGCACCTACAGAAACTGACAATTATATTAAAAGACATATTTTCCTGTCAATTGATTCAAATGCATTAAAAATACTCAGTCACCCAGATGACTGCAGATGCCAAGTTATAAATTCAATTAAATTCTGCATGAAATGAAGCATTTTTCAGACATAAAATACACACAGCCAATACCAGTCTCCATGCCGGCACCAATATGTGGAGAAGTACCCCTGAAAACTCCACCTGGGGCACTTGCTAGAGTCGCTGAGCAGAGGATGACTTGATTGATATGTTTATCCCTGGCTAATACTGCAATTACTCGAAAAATGGCAGGCTTCAACATAGCTATGTTCTGATAACCAACATTTTCCCTCAATCCATGACAGGATGTAGTTCATATGCAACTCAGTTTAATGTTAACCTTGGAATAAATTAGTTCTACAAGTGAAATTTCAACATGGCACAGCAGACCTCTCCAGCTCGCCCACTGCTCACCTCAGCAATGTATTTCAGTCAATTCTCCTCTTCTGCTCCCCACTCTGTCTCTGGTGAATCCTCTCCCTGCCCCACACACCTCTGGCCTACACCCCAGGTCTTGCAGGCAAAAATAAATCTTTAAGAAAAAAAGAAAACGTGGGAGAATCAGCTATCTTCCCAGGTTAGAGCAGTTACTGGTCACAGGCTTAAGATGACATGGAGTCATTTTGGTTTTCCTATAGCTGTAGACTAAGAATTGACACTTGCAAAGGGAAATTAATTAATGACACACAAACAGGATGGTGATATGGTAAAACCCTACGGGTGGGGGAGGCACAAGGAGATTTGTGCACCAAAAGAATAAAATTTTATAAAGGCAAGTATATACAAAACACTGGAAAAGAAAAGCAGGCAGTATGAGTGTGGACTAACTTTGGGATAGGGAAGGCATGGGCATAGCCAAAATAGACCTGCAGGTGGAAACCCCTGAGGCATGCTGCACCCACTGTGTGCACACAGGGCTGATAGCCTTCAGCAGCTGTGAGCCAGGCAGTCACTCAGATTCACCTTTCTCATGTCTGCATGGGGAGGGGGATCTTCTCTAAAATCTTCCTTTGGACTCTCAGACAAAAGTCTCTATCAGAAATTCTTGAATTATGGTGTTTTGACATTGTCACCCAAAATACATGCATATAGATGCTGTTCTCAAATGTTTTCTAATCTGTTCTGTCCTATTTCATTCTTTTAAAATGTTGATGAACGCAGTTCTTCCTGCTCACCTATGACTATTCAGATACCTCTCTTTTTCTCCTTTTCCTAATAAATTTGTCCTCTCAAAATGTAAAAAAAAATAAAATCAATGAAATGTTGATGAAGATATGTGTGATGGTTAAATTGTGTATCCCCTCCCCAAATTCAAATGTTGAACTCCTAACCTTCAGTACATCAGAAGGTGAACTCATTTGGAAATGGTAATCAAATTAAAATGAGGTCATTAGAGTGAACCTTTTTTTTTAAATATATGTTTTTATTGTTATTTATGTCTTTTACATTTTGTATTCCCCTTGGGTAGCCCACCACCAATTCACCCGTGATCCATCTCCATGGTCCCTTGTGTTCTTTTCTATTCCATTTTGTGCCCTTTACCTTCCCTCCCCCTGCCTCTCCCCTCCCCCCTGCTGATTGTCTCTCTCCTATTTGGTTTCCTGATAGTCTTGTTATAAGTGTAACCATTCGATATTTTTCTCTTTCTTTCTGGTTTATTTCACTGAGTATGATCCCCTCTAATTCCATCCATGTCGCTGCAAATTGCATGTGTTTATCTTCTTTCCATGATGAATAGTATTCCATTGTGTATATGTACCACATCTTCTTGATCCAATCATCTATTTTTGGACATCTGGGTTGCTTCCATACCTCTGCTATTGTGAACAGTGCCGCAATGAACATACGGGTGCATGTATCCTTTCGGATTAGTGTTTTTGTGTCCTTTGGGTAAATTCCCAAAAGTGAGATTGCTGGGTCGTATGGAAGCTTCATGTTTAGCAGTTTGAGGAATCGCCATACAGCGTTCCATAGTGGTTGCACCAGTTCCCACCAGCAGTGTAGAAGAGTTCCTTTTTCTCCACATCCTTTCCAGCATTTGTTATTGCCTGTATTTTTAATGTGTGCCATCCTCACAGGTGTGACGTGGTATCTCATAGTGGTTTTGATTTGCATTTCCTTGATTATAAGTGATGTTGAGCATTTTTTCATGTATCTGTTGGCCATTTGCTTTTCTTCTTTGGAG
>PVIJ01022715.1:0-15543 GCA_004024925.1 Scalopus aquaticus
TTGGATGCCTGATTAGCATTGAAAGATAGAAATATTCTATGAACTAATTAGGACAGATTGTGTTGTGTTTCTCTACCTCATCGTGTTGATCTCTAGAGCATTAAAATCTATTTAGTGTTGTCATCAGACTGGTACTTATGAAATGAAAGCTACCAGCAATCTCAGAAGGGAAGCCGTGAAGCGTAGCAACTAGCTCTCACTTCTTCAAGACGGCCCCTGTGGGGCAGAATGTAGATGGGGGTGTACGGAGAAGCTGTTGGCATTAGAATGAGCTATATAATCAGCCCCTAATGAAGCACACTCCGTGTTATACGTGTAGCTGGCTATGTAGACAAAGTAATGGATATATAGGCAAAAAAGAAGGAAGCTTAAGCAATAGACTTGAAAAGACTTTCACATTGAAGTCATTATTTGTTCTCTGTATATTATTGACTTGTTCAGAATTTCTGTAACTCACTGAGGACTGTATCTTGGTACCCAGCTATCACTCTGAAGGCATTTCAGTATAGTAAATCCTTTTAACAAAAGCTAATATTACTGAAATTCATACTGTGTGCTCAGAACCTTCATAACTGCTTTTTTAATGAATGACGAAAGTACAAGAAGAGGGAAAATTAAGATTAGAGAGAAAATGCAAGTTATTCAATCATAAACCACACTGATGACGAAATTCTGTTAATTGCATTAGATTTATACTGGAAAAGGACCTTAAAGATTATTTACTCTAACTACTTAATTTTCCAGAAAGGAAGTGACTCCACTGAGGCTACATAATCTAATAGCATTTTGATAAAAATTAATAGTAAAACTGGTTCAAATTTGGAATTTTGAGGTCAAAATTGGGCACTTGGAGCTTCTGTACTATTTTCTGTAATTAACACGATACCAACTTTGCTTAAGTATTTTAAAACGTACTGAATATTGGCTTTTTTCAATAGTAATATACTGAAGTAGTCCTATTTTGATCTCCAGTTGCTATTGCAAAGCCTAAACTTTGGATGGGATAACAAACACGGGAGGAAGAGGGAAGGGAATGTGTGCTTGCTGACCACCTGAAGTGCTTCAGATGCTTGGGCAATAGAATTGTACTTAATCCTCAAATCTTATCATTGAGTATTATTTTCCCTTTTTACAGATGAGAAAAGTGAGGTCCAGATTATATAATTTGATCAAGGTCCTTTAGCTCGTAATTGGAAGAGTCAAGATTCAAACTCAAGTTTTTTCTGAATCCAGAGCCCCAAACCTCCATTGCACATGCTAATTGCCTTCTGGGTCCAGTCAGGTGGACTGCACTGTATTGGATTCTGTCACTATTCTTCCTGGTCACTGCTAGGCTGAAGATAATTATATAATACCGATAGCCTCCTAATGCCTATGTGGGAAAAATTGTACTGCATTTTCTTGATCCTAAGTCCTTCTTAACTTAAATCTTAATACGTATACAGAATTCTTATTTATATTTTAATGATAGATAGTTGTGGCAAGGGAGAAAGGGAGTGGGAAATCATAGGCAGTGGTTTTAAATGTAGATGATAGCTCTTTTCCCGGTGCCATTAGACAATTAAACATAAAATCTCCCCATATTACGGCAAGGACAATTCTGTGTTTTGGACTCTTTCCCGTTCTTCCCTTAACTTCTGTTTTTTGTACTGAGGAATTAGGTGTGAGTTGAGATGAACTGATAATAAGAATCAGTTGCTTAGAAGTCTTTGGGTGGCTAGAGAGAAAATAAGAAAATTTGGGTAACGCTATAAAAGACTAACCCATGTGTATTTTCAAAATGAGTATGTCATGTTTGCTTGTTTCTGCTTAATTGCATTCCTTACTAATTCCCTTTCCTTGCTTTCTGTCTGTTCTTTTCTAACAGCTGAAGACTGTTCTGCTGACTCTGACCTGAACTTTCTTATTCCTGTTGCAGTGGGTGTGGCCTTGGGCTTCCTTATAATTGTTGTCTTTATCTCTTATATGATTGGAAGAAGGAAAAGTCGTACTGGTTATCAGTCTGTGTAATCAGTTAAATCTCATGCTTTTTGTTTTTGGCCATCAGAAATTATGTTTCCATTGGCTAAAAGCCAGGAAATGCTGTGCAGTGATTGTATATGAAATGCAGACTAAGCCCAGTGAGTTGCTAGTTAACTTGGGCATGAGTAGTACTTAACAACGTATTAGGATCAGTTTCTGTTTTTTTCTCCCTTTGTTAAAGTGTAATTGAAAGAAAAATTGTGGCTTGAAATTTTTTTTAGTAAATAATGATTTTAAGCTGATCCAATTATGAAAGCATTTCTACCGAAGCATAATTTTATATGTCGCAGTTACTTGTATTTTGCTACTTTGAGCTTATTGGCAAAATCAAAGCTGTAGAACATTTAACTTGCTTCAGGAAATAAACTTAAGAACATAATGAATTAATTTCCATTGGTGGCAAACCTAAAATTTGGTTCATAATCAGACTTCCTTTCCCCACTCCCTAAACAGGATTATTTAAATCTGTGTTTATCTGCTAGTTAAAAAGGAAAAAGACAGAAATGGCATCATATTATGTTTATTAGCGAAAATCTGGCTGTTTTCTTCATTACTGTGAAAAGTTTCTGTATTTTAATAGGATGTCTTTATTATTATCATCATCATTATTATTATTGAGGTAACATTGGTTTACAATGTTGTTTGTGTTTTAGAAATATAGGATCTCCCCCCTCAGGTGTTAATCACACTGTAACCCGTAGTCCATCACATAGTACATTGTGCTCCCTCCCCACTTAGTCCTCAACCACTCCTTCCCCTCTCCCATCTTTTATTTTCTTTCTTGAGTTTGGAAGATATTGACTACCTTGTAGTTGCCATTTATACTGAAGGATAAAGTAAGATCTTCAGCTCTGTTTTAGGGTGTTGCTATTATGTTTTTTAAGGCTATGATGTAGGATTTTTATCCCCTTAGAGCCTTAATTTGTCCAGAAAGTTAACTCATCTTCCACTAAAAAAAAAATTCTGTACTTTGTAAGCCTCTTGTACTCTCCATTCACTATATGAGTTCTAATAGGTATTTTTAATATATTGATTTCTTTTTTCTCGCAGAAGCAGCAAGTGCTAACTCTAGAGGCTGGTGGGCCCTGAGAGTTATCAGTCAGATGGCTGCCTAGCCAGAGCCGACCTGGGATATTCTATAAATTTGTTGGTCTTGATAGAGATTTATATTCCTGTAGGAACCTCTAATGGCCATGGCTTCTGGAGTAAGGTACTAGAGACCACTCATCTATCATCTGCTTGATTGGCAAGGCTGTTTAATTGCCCTTTATTTGTTGTATTTCTCTATGGCCCAAAGAGCTGCTTTGTGATGTTTATTTTATCAAGCTATTTTATCTATATAACTTAAAGACAAAAGTTTCCAAAGATCTTCTTTCACTTCAGAAATGTTCCTAGGATGAAAAGATTAAGCCTAAACCTTAAAGTTAGTTTGTTGTTAAATCCAAGGGTTAAGTTCCTGTCTACCTCTCAGCACAATGCAGATGCTCACCGCTCTTTCGCTGCTGTACACTGATGCCAGAACACTTTGCCAATAATTGGAATTAGAAAATTTTGTTAAAAAGGAAATTCATCATTATCTTTCTTTACCATTTTATCTGTATGTGCATATAGTCCCCATTGGAGTAAAGAGTCAGATTGCTCAATTACATCTCCTTTAGAACTCTCTAGCTCTCTGACTTGCAGATTCAGGCTCTCTTCTGTTTGCCAAGAATATAAAGAATGTTTTCTTCTAAAATGTTCTCCTTTGAAAACAATTGCTTCTTTGCTGTTTGGTCAAAATGATGGCACATAAAGATCAGTGGCTTCATTTCAATAAATATTTCGGAGATGATTGCCTAGAAGCCAGATGATTTAAATCATCTTGTGACCTTGCTACGTACATGAATTGAAAATTCAGATACATTGAAAATGAAGAGTTCATTTAAAAATTTTATACCTTTTGGGTAGGAGATTAATAACAATTCCCCATTACTTATCATGGCTTTAAGATAATTAGTACATATGTTTAATTCTTTAAGAATTAATATTAAAATATAAAATACTGACAGAGGGGTAAAACAAAGGCTGCTTCACCTCCAATAAAATGTAGGAAGCCCCAAATCTATGAACTGAGTGTTCAGCTAGCTTTGTTCACTGAGTTCATTTTTATGTCAGTTCAATAGTGCATCAGACAGTAGGACTATGAAGTCACAACAGAAAGAATTGTTTTTCACCTAAGCGTCTTTGGAAGAACTGATGTTTGCTGCTACCTAAAGTTTTGGGTACAACAATAAGTGAACGAATCTATACCTGCAAAATAAAGCATTCTGTGGTATTCCTGTTTGATCTGATAAGTGTGATTTTTAGATCGATGGGTTAAAAAATAATAAAGGTCATTTAATCCATATCAATATGGATAACTTCACTTTTATTACGTGTGCTCAGCCTTAAGAGATTGGATTGATTTATATAATCTGAGTTCCTCAAATTCTGGTCTCTTGAATTAATGGGAATCATATCCCAGAGGTCTGTAAATTAAGTGCCATCATTTAAGAAGGCATTAGAACCTTTAGTACAGACACTTCAAATATGGCAGCCTTTGTGGTCATGCAAATTCCAAGAAAACATTGAAAATAAATATGGACGTCTAATGACTGTTAAGACCTTCTTAATAAATATTCTTTTAGCACATGTCTGTGCATTGATGAGCTGTACTCATTGCTGAGTTCATTCCATTCTGGGTAAGACAGTTCAGATTTTTTGGCAGGGGCAAAGGAGGAACTACCCATTTTGAACATTCAAATTCCTTACAACCCAGACCAATGCTTAAATGTGATGTGACTGGATGGAATACAACACCCTCTTTATATAAGGAACATTTTTGGTGGGAGAAGGTATTGAACATTGGTTCTCTCTATAGTTCTGAGATATAGGGTTTCATGTTTCTGATTGTTAGATGTTTAATGAATTTTAGTTTAAGGAAAAATATGGCACTACCTTGCATTTGTGGGACTGGAGAGGGGATTCTCAATAGACCTGTGTTTCTTCATTGAACATACCTCACGACTCTGCATCACAGGGCCTTTGTTGTGTTACTGAGTATCTAAAAAGCCGATTTTGAGGTTTATCGTTTTAAGTTCAATGTGTATGCTCTGAATGCTTGAACTGCCATTAGAACGTCAAGGAAACATTTGATTTTGTCTTTGCTTTCACTGTCTTATTTTGATGGCAATATAAATATGAGTACCTTTGTTTAAAAAGGCATGCTTAATGAACTGGAGAAATCTTGGTATATAGTGCATTTTTAGGAGGAAAAAGCAGCCATAGTTTTATGAACAGTTACAATATTGTGCACTTAGACACTTTCATCCTCACAACAACACTGAAGGTGGTGTTACCATTCCCATTTTACAGATCAGGTGACTGATACTTGAGATGGTTACTTAACTAAAGCTGCCCAGGGTGAGGGAGTAAGTGACAAAACTGACATTTGAGGCTAGCTCTGTCTGCCTCCAAAGCCCTTAATGTTAACCACTACACATCCTGGCTTCTAAGAAACAATCGATATAAACAACATACCCCTTCCATTAAATGGTTACAGATATCTGACATCTGTATTCCTACCCTATGAGTAGTCAGCCTGTAAATATTCTTCAGTATTCTTAAAATAACTTGAGTTTTGTCCAGCCCACTTGAGGGGTGGACGGATGCTGTGGCAGCATGCTTTTTGAAAGATCAAACCAAGGCCAGTGTGTGCTGTGCCTCATCAGTAATGTTAACCCTGCCTGTCACTTTTTTTTCCCCGAGTAGCCTCATCTAGTTATTCTGATCACGTATCATTATCATTCTGCCCTCAAATTCTTCTGCACCATGAATCATTTTGACTGTGCATTAGTATGTTTAAGAGACTAAATGGAACTGTCTCTCCTCACTTGCTCTAAATTAATGTCATCTCTACCCCCCTGCCATCCCTCAGTTTTACATGTGATGTAGCCAAGACACTCAGCAATCTTTGCTAGGTGCATCTGAGCCCCTACTCCCGGATCTAGAGTCTTTTTTTTTTTTTAAAGGATTTCGAGTACTCCTTACCCACATACTTAAAAGTTTCCAGCTATCATCTGCAACAGCCCCTCCCCCTCCTCATGGTGCCACACTGGCCCTCTAGGTACCTTCAAAGACTAAGGGGCTCTCACTTCACATAGCTTGTATTTGCTCTGTCTTCTAGAAACATCTTCCCCCAGCTGTCTTCATTGCTCACCCTCTCATCTATTTAGGTCTCTTCAAATCAGGAAAGCATTTCCTGACCACCCTGTTTAAAATAACATTCCTGCCCCCTCCCCTTTCTTCCCCTTACTCTTTGACATAATTACTATCACCCATCACCATCTGACATACCATGTATTTTACTTGTTAATCTATTGTCTTGTGTGTCTCCCACTAGGAGGTAAACTTCATGAGAACAGGCATTTTTATTGAGCTTGCTATGCTGCTCCAGTGCCCAGCACAGTGCTTGGCACATGATTCACATATTTGCTGAATGGATGAGTGGTCCTCTGTGTAACAGGCACTTAATACCTGTTTCATCATAAGATGCCATCAGTTATAAGATACATACTGCCAATTAAACTGGTTGTGAAAGGCTGGTTTCAAAAACACTAAAATGTAAAAAAAATGTGTATCTTAGAATTGGTATGTGCCAGGCGCAGTAGAGTGCTGTACATGGATTATAGTATTTCTCATTAATCTGTGGAATGCATCTGGAATTCACACCCAAGCAGTTGGAGCTAATACCCTTAAGTACTCTGCCATTACAGCTCCCTTTACTGGCTCTTGCGTCATTTACAATTCAAAAAACAGGTTGTATGGTTGCTATTATTTTCAATTTTAAAGCAGACAGAACACTTAATATTCATTTTTCCTTTTTTTAAATGTTATAATATGGCATGGCCGGTATTTCAGAACAGAATTTGAATCCTAGTTCTTACCACACAGTGTTATGAGCTTGGACAAATTATTTAACCTCTAAGCCTAGGTTTCTCCATCTTAGTGTTTAGATGATACTACTAAATTTCTTTAGGGCTTTAAAGGGAATTAAATAAGATAATGCTACCAAATACACAGTAAGCAATAAACATGTATTTTAAAAAATGATATGTGGGGTCTCCTTCCAAAAGGTGATAGGTATCAAATGATTAGATAATGAGGAAGTGGAGAGCAGGAATAGGGCTGAGGAACAGAAAGTCACTAAGACTAGATTTTTTTTTAAAAAAGCAACGACTTAGAACTTACAGGACAAATCTCACGAAATCCAACTGAAGAAAGTTCATCTGGGGCTCAAAGGAATAGAACTAAATCATAAAGTTTCAACTGAGAATGAATAGGTGATGACTACCAGGAAAGTTTAGAAAAATGTGAATGAAATCTTTCACTGCATTTACTAGTGTGTTGTAAATATAGAATCAAATGTTAGTTGAATATAAGACCAACAGTTTAACAGAAAAGACAAACGTCTGTATGTGTTTGGTATTTGGTCAAGATGTTCTTTTCAGATCAATGAGAAAAGAATGGAACATTGAAAATTGACAGTGGAAAAATTTCAGTATACAAAAATGTAATATTTCTGGCAAACAAAATTCCATGACATAAGTTTAAAGATAAACTACAAACAAGGGAAAATACTTGCAATCATAAGTATGACAAAGGGTTACTATCAAGTAAATACTGACAAAACAAGATGAATAGTCCAGGAGTAAACTTGAACAAGGACGTGAATCACTAAATCATGACACAATACAAATAGATAATGAACTTGAAATAAATGTTCCATGTTTTTAGTAAGCAAAGAAATAGAAATTAAAACAAGGTGTTTTTCAAACAGGTTGATATATTTTTAATAATCTTTGCTCTTTGCAGTGGTACAGAAAACTGTTCACACAGACACAATGTTGAGAGTGAAAAAGATTTGCAAACAATCCTAATGCCCAGAAAAATAGAGCTAAATAAACTGAAACCCTGATACAACAGAATGTTACATAGCTATTTAAAATCACATTTTCAGTATCAATGAGACTATGCTTGTGTCTCACTGTTCAGTGACAAACACACACTGGGAAGAAATTATATACCATGATTCCATTTTGGTAAATAAATCTGTAACTGATCCTCTGCCAGCTGAGACATGCTTCTCCCTGTCCCGGCACCATCCTGCATGCTGCGTGCGGAGCCCACCACAGCAGTGTTCAGATTGGAGCCACTACTACAGTTGAAGAGGCTGCAAAAACAAATGTACCATGTCCTATCAGAGTATGGCTGGATATGTATGTATGGATGTAACCAGCGCCACATGCTTCTCTGTTTTCTGCATCCCTGCCTTTAAAGTTTTACCAGGCAGATGCCCCTAGTAACTGTCCACAGTGGTCTTCCAGCACCTTCGTTTCTAGCACCTACGCTCCATAGCAACCAAGCCTGACTCTTGTCATCTCCACCCACTTCCCTCTTCTCCGGACTGCTTCTATGACTCAAAGCCCTTCCATAGTCAAATCTATCAGTCAAGATATTGCTGGGCCCTATTTATTGCTTTTAATTGGTAAGGGCAAAAGTTTGACACTGTGATACAGTCAGAAAGATAATGGAGTTTGGCGACAGATAGATTGGTGCTTGAACCCAGGCTTCACCAACGCCCAACCGAGTGACTTTGGGTAAGTTATTGAGTTGCCACATCTGTAAAACATCCTCTTTGAAGAATTACTATTAATAGAGGTATATCTATACAGAGCTGTGATGGTCCCCAATGAGATAATGGCCATAAAGTGTCACATAGTATGTATTCAGTGGTCTGAGTAGGCATTTAATGGGAATACATTTTACTAGTCACTCCATCATGACAAAAACAGAACCCTTAGAGCAGGAGAAAGGAGTCAATGTTTTGGGGGGCTTGGAGAGATTCAAATAGCTCATTCTAGGTCACACAGCTGATGAATGGGAGAGCCACTATATGAATCCGGGTGTCTGACAACGAAGTCCAGCGTCTTTTAAAAAAACTCACTAGGTCCTCCCTGGTGGTGCAAGGGGTTAAGTCTCAGCACTAAGAAGCTATCGCAAGCCACTGCAGCATGAGTTCGATCCCTGGCCAGGGAGCTTTCCACAGGGTGCAGTAGATCTCTCCTGCCTTGCCCACTGTTCCCCTCAGCAGTGTATTTCAGTAGATCTGTCTGTTCTGCTCCCCACTCTGTCTCTGGTGAATCCTCGTCCCCACCCACCCCACACCTCTGGCCTACACCCCAGCTCTTGTATGCATAAATAAATCTTTAAAAGAAAAAAAACTACCTTTACCTGCATGTGCCTGGCCCAGAATGAAGGGATCATTGACAGGCAACCTCAATGATTTTGGCCACGTTTCATGCAGGTTGATATGAAAAAAAAGCCCTGAAACATCACGCTATGGAAGGGACGAATCTGCTTTCATACATTTCTGCATTTAGTGGACATCAAAGTGTTGTGAAGCTCCAGCTGAACCAAACGTAATGAAATCTGGAATGGCGTGTTCTTCTTACACTATAGATTACAAAGGTCTTAAATTCAGCAGGCAGCAAAGCACATGTTAGGTTGTAGCCTAGTTCAAAGATGGAGCTTGAGAATTTGCATTTATTACTAATTCCCAGGAGACCCTGATACTGCTGGCCCAGAAACCACACATTGGATTAAAATATAACATTCCCAAGTCTCATATATCTCAGCTTCCCAGAATTCCAGGGAGCTATCAGCACACGAGAGTAGCAGAAAGTCAGCTTCCAACCCAGAAAATCTAGCCCTGAGTTCATGTCCTGAGGGTCTCCTTCCTCCCCAGGACCCTCCCAAGTAACCAAGGCCTCCTGGTCAGTCAGGAGATCTGAAGAAGAGAGAAAGCTGTTGGGCAGGCTTGCTCCTCTTCTCTGCTCCATCCCTGCCCCTGTACCAATCCTGGAGCCAGGCTCTAGCCTATTCTGCCTCCGATAACACCCATCTTGTTAGCAGACCACATCTGCTGTTTTCCAGAATCCTGAGCACCTTGATGGGATTGTGCACAGATGAGGAGACAGTGCCTTGCGGGGCAGAAATGCAGGCGTTTCTACTCAGAGGCAGGGCCTCAGGGAAATGGCTTCCCGGTGCCCAGGGAGGCTGAACCCCAGGCATTAGGGCCCCCGGCTTAGGGAGAAGCCCCCTTCCTACCTTGCTCTTGTGCCCCGCGGGCCCAGGAGCAACACATGCCCACCTCCAACAGGCCGTGTGGATTTGGACAGTGGGAGCAGCAGGGACAACCGCAAAGGACTGGAGGCCACACCAAGGCCCCTCCTCCCCTCTTGGCTAACTCTCGGAAGAGGAGGGGCCACCCGCTAGTGAATGAGATTGAACTTCCCTTCACCTCAGTGGGATGCAAGGAAGATGGAGATTTAAGCTGCCACCTCTGAGCAACCTGCCCAAGATACACGTCACGCAGACGACACAGCAGACCAGTGCACACGCTCTTTATTACTAGTTAGATTCAGAAAACCTGACAAAGGGAGAGCGGGGGAGCTGGGATCTCATGGGGGGAACTCAAGGACGCCTGTTGTTCAGACAGGAGGCAGATCTAACTTCCCAGCCCCTGGGAAAGGTGAACCTGCCGAGAACACAACAAGTGGGAGGGACAGCCCGGAGCAGATTCTGGAGCTCTTGTCCCAGTCCAGTTCTATTTTTAACCCACTAGTCCTCCCAAGAGAGGCCCCAACCACAGCACGATGGAGTCCATTTTGCTCTTCATCCACTCTTGACTGGAAAGGGACTTGAGAAGATGGTGGCCGGAAGCTGAGGCTTGAGTGCGCAGCCATCACTCAAGCACTGTCCTTCAAAACAACCCAGAGGTCTTGCAGGCAGTTGGGATGTCAGCTGTCCTACTCGAGGGAGGAAATCAGCAGTGGCCTCTTGTGAAAAAGAGAATGTCTCATGCTCTTGTGAGGCCACCTTCCAGATCTTTGCCACTGCCCGCTTGTCTTACCAGGGCCCCCTGAAACGAGCAATTCAGTCATTCAAGTCCTTCCATGAAAGTCTCTGCTGCTGTTCCCAGAACTGTAGAAACAGATCTTGACATTATTTCAATTGGGTTCACCCAAAGTCACAATGCATACTAGGCAAAGCAGACACCCCTGGTCTATATGTATCTCAAATAAGGCTTTCTCTTGTAATCTAAAAAAACTCCCCCAGATGGGTTATAATGTGTTCACCAGATAACAACATAATCGTAATTACATTCACTAGGCAACCAATAGCTATTTGTTCATCGAATTAATGAATGAGAGGCAAGAAACATGCTATAACTCCTAAAAATTAACAACACTCCCCCCAAACCCTTTTCTCCAACAGAAGGATTAAGTGCTAACAAAATCTGCTCTCCCTTCTTTCAAGATATCTGATGGAATATCTCCTTTTTCCTGATTCCTTCACATTCTTTTTTAGCTCTAGCCAGTTGAGGTCTCACTGAGGTGAAGGATGCTGAGAGCCAAAAGGGTATTTTGTGAGGGTTCACACACTGCAGGCTGGAGCTTCTTCAATTTCACAAAAAGTTTCTTGGAGCATAGAGACACAAAAAACAGGCCTATCCATGTTATAAAAACACACCAAGAAACAACTGACCACTGCTGCATTTTACAGCATAACAATAGCATTCTCAAGGAAAAACAGTTTGTGTCCCTACAATATAATGTATTTTGTGTTCTAAAAGGAAGGCTATTCTTAAAGACCTGGTATTATGGGAAAGAGAAGGTTAAGGAGAACACAGGAGGGAGAAAAAGAGAATGTCTCATCCTGTCAGCTTCTCCAGGGCGTTAACCAATCAGTAGCAGTCAACCAGAGTCTACCATGTGTGAACTTAAATGCAGTTGAAGAAGTTTTCCTTAAAGGAAAGATTTAAAGTCTACTCAACAGACTTTCATCTTTAAAACAATACACATTATAGACACACATACATGTGTAATAAAAGTGGGGGAAAGAGAGCCATATGTGGAAATAGCTATATTAATGTGTTTTTAAAAAGTTGCTTGATGGAGAGATAATAAACACTTTTGTTTGATGGGTTTCCAAATTTTCTATGATGCAAGTATGAGTTTTTTATTAGAAGCCTCTAGAAATGGATTTCTCCTTGGAATCTGCTTCCATTCTTTTTCTACATCCCTGAATTCACTGATGAGCTTGTTCTGGGTCAAGGCTCCCCACTTCACTCGGCATCTAGATTTTCTTGCATTCACAATTAAGTCCAACGTCAGGAAAAATTAACCTCCCTCTACACCATAAGCAATCCCAGGTATGGGGCAGATTTCTCCTCTTGCTGGGATTTAAAAAGGCTTCCTTGGGCCTCCCTGGTGGCGCAGGAGGTTAAATCTCAGCACTATGAGGCTACTGGCAGCCACTGCAGCGTGAGTTCCATCCCCAGCCAGGGAGCTGCTCACATGGTACAACAGACCTCTCCTTGTCTCTCCTGCTGTGACCCTCGGCATTGTATTTCAGTCAATATGCCTGTTCTGTTCCTCACTCTGTCTCTGGTGACTCCTCTAACCCCCCCCCAACCTCTGGCCTGCACCCCAGCTCTTGTATGCATAAATAAATAAATCTTAAAAAAAGGGCTTCCTTACTTTTTCAGGAGGTTGCTCCTAACCTTAGGTCTCCTTGTCTCCAGCTGGGCTCAGAGAGGGTTATGACGTGTGACCTCACTGGGCCTTCCTCCTGGTCTTAGCTCCTTGGGTTCCTCCAAAGGGCTATCGCCTCCTTGGACTCAACTGCTAGCCACATGAGTGGTACATAGAGCACACCCTCCCACACCCGCCCCGCAGGCATCTTGGGTGGCCGCGCTGTTCCTGCCACTACTTCTGCGACCACTCTGAGTGGGGGAGGTGGTGGGAATACCACTGGAATGGCATGGGGAACAGCACTGCATAGGAGGCTGAACAATCTGGACCCAGGGACTGGGGGGGGGTCCCCGACAAAGGAAGCACAGGGGTCGCAGAGGCCATCTTGGATTCCGCATCCTGCCACTCAGCGACTCCACGGCCTGAGCCTCATTCCACTTTCTGCACCCACCAGCCACCTGTAAGTGCCGAGCTGCTCCAGTTGCGCCTTGGGTGCGACCTCCCTGGGCAGCAGGGGTGGCCTGGGCGCGGCTGTCTGCCTGGAGCAGCTGCCTGTGCAGCTCTTTGCGCTCGCCAGCAGCTGCGAGGCCATCTCCTGGCGCTCCTCTCACAGCCACTGGAGCTGGGTGGCGCCCAGCCCTGGCACCCGGTGTGACTGCCGCTCGCGCAGCGCGGCTCACGCAGCCGCGCAGCACACGCACGCTGCAGGCGCGCGCCCTCTTGACGCACCTGGGGGCTGGCCACGATGAAGCGCAACACCTGTATCTCTAGGACCGCGAGCGGAAGGTCAGGTAGAAGTCCGGGCCGCCGCTATTACTAAGCACCTCTTCATTGATGAACCCCACGATCTCGCTGTGGTGAAAGCCTATCCTGGGGGACTCCAAAGCCCAAGGCCATGGCCGCTGCGGCCTAGTCGGCCCACCGTCCGCCGCGTCTGTTTGTAAATGGTGGCTGCCAATCATCGGCTTCTCACCTCCCTGCTCGGCCTTACTTCAGCCTTGCCCAGCCCCGCCGCCTTCCTGGCCTCATTGCCCTCTCATCTGCGTGGCGTGCTCCTACCAAAGGGCCAGGCGGAGGCGCACACCAACTGCCGGCCACAGGGAGGGCGTCAGAGATCCATCCGGCCTGAGTCGAAAGGTGTGTTGGGACCAACCTCCCCCGGCAGAGCGCCCCCTGCCGGGGCGGGCAGGTTGGGAGGCTGCGCGGAACCTACTTTGCTGGGTACAAGGCTTCTGGGAACTGCAGTCAATCCAGAGAGCACTCTTACTCCAAGGGGTTCGGAAGGACGACACCGGGAGGCGTGGGATGCACTTCTTGGAGGTGAGTACGTGCGTGGGGTTATTTGGCTCAGCGCGCTCTCCCATAACTCTCAAGTACTCTATCAAACTCATCCTCAGCTGAGGACCTTGGCGTTCCTCTCATCGAGAGGATGGTAAGCGGTGGCTGCCGAGCTCGGTCCTTCTTCAGCCTACACGCTCTCTTGATTGTGGGTGCCTGGCGAGAGCAGCCAGTGCGCGGGGTGCAGCAGCTGCAGTAGCAGGTGGAGGAGCGTGAGGCCGCTTCTTGGGCGCTGGCTCCTGGGCCCATGGGGCAGGAGAGTGAGGTGGGAAGGGGGCTTCTCCCTAGGCTGGGGGCCCTTATGCCTGAGGCCCATCCTCCAGAAAATCAAGTGGTGGAGCCACGAATTCAGCAGTTTTCCTTCCTAAACCCCATCTTCATGCTCCGGGTCCCAGTCCCTATCATTCCGTTTCCTGGGGGCTTAAAACATCTTATTTCCTGCATCTCCCCCGTCTCCTGTTTGCTGGATACTTTCCTTCCATACAGTAAATCTGTTCCAGTTGCTTCTGTGCTTAATTTCTTCCATCTATCCTATGCCCCCCGCCATTCTTGTTAGGGAATAGTCCACATTTTGCTGCACTTTGGTCTTCATGTACAAAAAGCTTCAAATCTTCAATGAATACAAAAGATCCTGGTGTGGCAACGGCATGGTAAATTAGGCAGTGAGTATTACGAAATGATGTTGGAAACAGACCCAAAAGTGCCATTCTGCTGGCTTCAGAAGTCATGTTAAGAAAATTGAGCTTTATTCTATGCATGAGGGGGCAACATTGTGGAGTTTCCAGTGGTGGTGTCATCAGGTCTGGAGTTTTACTCTGCATGTTGCATAAAAGAGAGATTATATGGGATCAAGTATATAAATAGGGATAACCGTTTGGAAGCTGTTATACTGACCAAGCAAGAAATGACTATGATGTGACTTAGTCTGAAATGATGTTAGTGGATGAGAGACTTGAGGATATATTTTGAAAGTGAAATTAATTAGAGATTATTTGGATGCGGGTGATAAAGATTGAAGAAAGGAGACAAGGTGACCCCTTACTTTTAGGCTTGAACAGGTGGGTAGCTGGTGGTACCATTTTTGAGATGGAGAAGACTGGAGGAAGTAAGGAAAGACAAAAGTGCTGTCTTAGAAGTGTGGTTTGTGATGATGCTTCGTGACCATGGTGGAGATATCAAGTAGGCCTTCTGGGATATACCAGTATGGAGCCCAGGGGAGAAATTGGGTTGGAAATGAGAAATTGGAAATCAATATTGTATTGATGGTATTTAACAACCGTGGGCTTGAATGAGATCCCCTAGGTAAAGAGATGAGTAGAAAACGGAGGACTGGGGCACTCTAACTTATAGAAGAAGCATAATTAGAGTGTAATCAGTTATTAAAAGCACAAAAATGATTTCATATCAATTCCTATTTAACCTTTAAAGTCAGATAATTATGATACGCATGCCGTGTTCAACCTTAGAAAAATGTGAAAACTCCTTAGAACATTTTGTATAGCTATTAGTACTGTGATGTCTTGTGAGAAAAACATATCACCAAACAGAATGCTATTGACCTGTCTCA